>CACRXP010000493.1:166464-214321 GCA_902702965.1 Spirometra erinaceieuropaei
CGCAAAACAGGATCACACCATCGTTGGGGTGACACAAACTGTGGGATAAGCCGGATGGCCAGGTTCATCGGAGTAAACGGGATACGGAAGGTGACATTAAGGATGAACGGCTTGTTAAGGTTGACAAAGAGCCGCCGGACTCCATCCATCTCGAAGACCTGAGAAAAAAAGCGGTGTTCGGCCAATGAGGAGGTACATACCCGACATCCTCTACCCTCACGTTCGCCATCGAACACCAACCGAAACTTTAACTTTCCGGGACAACAGATGCTACAGAAGTGGATAAGGGGGGTCGAACTTACGCCGGGCCAGGTAGTTCGGCCAGTTCATCCACTGGAAAAGAGAACTACGAAGTAGGTGAATAAAACGCAAGGGGAAATACCCTTTCGAGATGAGGACTGAAATCGGAACTCAGATCCAGTCCACACGACATTGTGAAGAGTGGGATGTCGGCAAGGGCTGCCTAAAATTAAAGGGAGTTCTGCAATCTTAAGCTGTTGATGATGAAAGATTAGGAAGGACACGGAAATACGTGCCCCCGTATTACGAATGGTTTTGCGCTAAATTCTAGCGGGTTAGGGTTAGGACGCAGGAATAGGTATCCCCTCCTGTTAAAATTAGGCACAAGGCCACTTGTAATGTGGAGGGTTCCTATTCTAGAGTCTACTGTAGAACAGTCGCTTTTTCGCGAGGACCCTTCTAGATGTGGACCTCAAGCGGGCAGTGATTTCCGTACCATGAGTAAATGTTATAGAACGAGAAGTACGTCAAGATTGACCGCTCCAGTCTTCCTACCTTTTTTCGTACTATGCATCAATTTAAGGAGACAGACATCAAAAGAGGCGGATCAAAGACAAAAACGCGGGGACGAAAATGACCTTTCTGGTACTGATTGATGTAGACTCGAAGTGCTTTTAACCCAACAGTTCGCCATAGATGCACGTTGACGTGTTATTGGTTAACGTTATTAAGTAAGCCCAATGGCCAATGGCTACCATCTTCAAGTCGCGTTCCGGATGCGTTCACCAAGGACGCCACTAATGTGTGCGTTTGGCGTGTGTGTTTAATGCTTTTTATCTCCACACATTGTTTTAAATCTTACTAACTGTTTCCGATCTTTTAGTCTGCTATTCACGATGATTTGCAACTCGAAACGTTATATTGCGGTACGCTATACTCTGATTCCTTCAGCCGAGAAGGGATCAAATTATCGAACTCTGATGCGAATGAGGCTATTAACGTAACGAACAGCGCACAGGTAGCTGCAGAAAGCGACAACCATGGTGAGATATTGCCGCTGAGCACAAATGTGTAAGAGTGCACCTTGCGGAGCAATGATAGGCACCCTGAAGTTGTCAACAGAACAGAAGACACTGTTACGATCATCGTATTCTCCGAGAGTTGTGATTATGATGGCGAGTACGTCTGAGTCGGACCGTAGAATCAACTGCAGGCATTGAAAAGTAAAAGTTGCATTTCTGTGAACGAGAAGTGTTTGCCTGTTTATAGGCGGTCTCCCTCTTTATCAAAATGCAAAACAAAGGTGTGGTTAATTTTGGGTGGGACTGTTCACGGGTGTTATAATCAAAGTAAGAACAAACTGCTGGAACAGAATGCGAGCTGATGTGCATGCCCCATGTAAACCCACTGTGGCTAAAATGAGAACCTCACGGGAGGCTGAGCACCAATGTGTTGAGCCAGTTTGCCGTGTAATACGCGCTTATTTCATACGTGCAATTTGTGATATGCCTGCTAGTTACGTGGTTAAGAACAATAACGTTTATGGAGGTTGTGAACAGGGTGTCGGGTCTGGACGGTATAACTAAAACGCTGCCTACTTGGAGGCTGAAAGAAACAAAAAGGACGAAGTCTCCGTAGGCTCCACGGAGACAAACGCATTGTTGGGAAGTCTCACTTTGCAGCTTCTAGACTAGGATGAATTCTTAATTCTTCGAAAGACTCCTAACACCTCAGTTACCAAAGTGTTGTGGAGGATGATACGGTTGCCGCTTAGATGTTGCCATCCTAGGGCGGCCGCCCACATGAAACTATCTAATATTTAGGTCTAGCGAGACCAAGGGAATGAACGACAGACTACATGCCTTGAACGCCTACCAGTTGACTGAATGTCATCAGCGGGATAGGCTCTATGCGAATTTTGGCGGTGAAAGGCACGGAATGCAGACAAGTTCTTCCGTAAGTCGATATGTCTATTCTCACGCAAGCAGGAGGCGCGGTATTCGTCGCCTTCTATCGTACTCCAACGCATGTGGAATCCAAGCAGTCCACCCCTGTTGTGTGAGAACCTGATGTTGTTTGAGAGGCCAGGTCGTGTGTGGCAGGCGCTAACGTACAGTCCTAGCTGTCAGTCACTGCGCCCAGTCTCGGCATCACTTGATCGACCGGCTCGGACAGCCGCCTGGTGCACGGGAGAGGGATGAGAGTTAGGCCGACTGTAGGGACCTTATCCCAAAGACACTTGAACGCATCCTCCAATATAATAAATCTGACGCGTTGGAATCTATCCCGATGTGTTAAATGTGGGGTGGAAGGTTGACGATACAATTCAGACCTCGCCGTCGGCTCTGAGTGTTTTTTTTTCTGTGGAGCGGTCGGCCAGGGGACTGTCTGGCTCGATGCCCCTCCCCCCCCCCCTTTCCCCCCATAATATGCTCCCTAGTGGTTGGCGCGTGCGAAAACCCGGCTCATTACACTTTGTGTGAAAATCTGGCTTGTTGTGCGGGACCAGATCGTATGTAGCAGGCGCAAAGGGGTCGGTTTGATCAGTCGACTACTTTCGCCCTATCCCCGCACCAGATGACTGACCGGCTCGGATCGTGGGCCGGTGCCAGGGAGATGAGAAAATGCGGTTGACTCTGAGGACTACGTGCTCACGGTACTCGGCACATACTGCTCACCAAAAACAATCGGAGGCACTTCTTAATTAACAATGTGAGTTAAAAGCCGTGGCTTGGAAGGCTATCAACTGACGGTATAACTGGGCCCTCCTCCCAAGACAAGGAACGAGGCGGCAATGGTCGTTTGATTCGGCCTCTGTGGCATTTTAACTCCGATGGGATTCCAGCCTTTTCTTTGTGTGAAATCCTGGTTCATCACGCGCGAACAATGTGTGTGTGACACGCAGAGACGAACTGTTTAGATCTTTCAACCACTTTATCCGATTCCGTAACCGCCCGCCTTGACGCTGACGTGACACCGAGCTCAGATGGGTGAATGGGGAGAGTGTGGTGAATGCATTCCACGTTTACTAATTTGTGCGCCAGTCACCGTGCCAACGCCCACTGTTGTGGTGCACACAGTAGAAATCGTCGGTAATAACAACCGAACTGTCGCATGGTATATTGCTGGGCAGGTATTTTAAAGACAATTTACAATTTCTTTACTGTTTCCTGTTTGCTGGCCTCGTGCTGGTCGTGAAAGGTTTTGTCGAAACTTTCCACACGGTTGTTTACAGTTCTATATGAACGGGGGAACCTGATAACCAATGTGCATGTTAGCGGCGACATAGAGTACAACGACCTCTAGATTGCGTTTTAGTTGGGGAGAGTGAGGGAATTGCCGTAAATTCCGTCGAGAATTTTGAATCAGGCAACCAGACATCTGAGTGGGGTAGACACAGGAATAAGCGTCCTCGAAGGTGCCTGAACATAGATACCTTCGTAAGCATAATCGTGGCCAACTTCCTGCAAGTCCACAATGCTACTAGATAGTCAAGATTCTTGCGCAGGCTTGCGCTAGCTAACAGGCGTTTTAATATCCCTGATGTCAGTGTGATAGCAGATCGGACTTGCGGGCTTGTGTGCGGTTAGTGACCCGACTGGTCTCACGCCAATCGCGCGCAAAGACTGCTGAATGGATCGCGTCTGCATGGACTATTTACAAGAGTCAGTCAGTTACCAAATTACAGTCTCAAACTAATTGTAAGGACTAGCACTGAGCGAATGAGATTTTGTCAGAAGATCAAAAAAACACAATAATGTGCGCAAGAGGAACCAGGTAATGTACTGTGGCATGAAGGGTTTGTGAGGACAGGCAAGAGAACTCCGAATTAACTGGCCAGCACGCATACCACCCACATACCACAACTAACGCGAGAAACGAGAGGGACGTGCGAAATCGCGCCAGGCAAAGGACCTTTCGGATAGATCAGTAAAACAACACTGTGCATAAGATCTGTATTCGACAAAAATAAATCAATTATGTATTTTACGTCTAACAACACGATGTACACCCGTCCTTCTAGGTCCAGAAAATTCTTTGTTTTTGAAAAACCTGTAAGAGAGTGTTGTGCTAGGCATGTCATTGAACCCAAGCCTCTTCGAGTCTCATTTGTCGTGCTAATGCAACATGATAGGTGTTGGGGAGAAGAATGAGAGAGGGGAGGTGCCATTAGTGAAAACTAAGTCTAATACAGTATCGTTTCTTGTCGACGACTGGACTAATTGAGACAGCTTTGAAAAGTAAATGGTGTCAAGAAGCTTTTGGAATTTAGGAGAGGAAGTATGTGCGTGCCAGCCAATTTCTGGCAAATTAAAATCGCCTACGATAATCTTGACATCGAAAGGAGTCTCTGCAATTTTTTCAAAGGGTTTACAGAGTTGGCTTTCATTTCCCGAGTAACAAGGAGGACTATATACACATCCGACCAAGGCTTTCCTATTTTGCGGAAGGATTACCGAAGCAAAACATAAATTTCCCGGTCAGGAGGAAATGTTCAGGTCATAAGACGACTGTGCAAGTGAGGCTCTTATGTAAAGAAGGCAGCCACCGCTGCGTCTTTCGACAAGATCCTGGCAGTATAAACTGAGGCTATCTATATTAAGTGCCAAGTCTGAAATTAGAGAGTGAGCCCAAGATTCTGTTATGCACAATACATCTGTGTCATACTCAACAGCTACACTTCTTAGGTGTGCCATCTTTTGCACGACAGATCTTGCGTTGAGAGAGACAATACTGAGCGTATTCCTAATATGTAGGTTCCGCTCATTGCTACTTATAAAAAAGGAAGAGCCGGAGGTGGAAAATTAAGCTGTTGGAACGAAGCAATTGGTGGAGGACAAAGGTACTGCGGTCTAAAATTTATGGGGTAACTACTAACTAGAGATGCAGCATTATGTGGAAAAACATTTGAGGAGGCCCCAGGAATAGGAAGCTATTTTGTTGGGTTGGAAGATTAGGAGGCATGACAATAGGATTTTCGGAATTGTTAGCATAATATGAGGTGTAGTTTGTGTTAGGTAGCGGAAGTAATGGTTTCGGGAAACAGTTAACATCAGGAAAGGGCTTTATTATTTGGGGTGTCAGACTAGCAATGGGATTGGAAAATTTATCAGCAATGCAATATACTTGCATTTTGCAGTCTGGTGGGTAAGAGGGCTTCACAACTGTGGCGTTAAGTTGAGAATTCAGGATAGGAACAGGTAAAGACCTCCCTGAACTCTCATCTAGCTTATTTGACCAAACTGCAAGGTCAGACCTGAGTGGCCAGGCGTGGGAACGGGGTGGATTCGATGTCAGTTTATTAACTAAATCACTATTCTGAGTGCTGGGAGCCGGTTGTGCTTCAAGGACTGGCTCATCTTTACTGCTAAGAGCAAGCTCCCTTGTAAATTTGGGAGCCGCATTTGAACAATCCTTGCTCCGTGGGGGAGTTTTAAAGAGGCTAGTTTTAACCGTCTCTGTGATAATGTGATCAGTCGAAGAGCTAGATGGAAGTGGGGCCGCTGTAGATAGTGGGGAGGTTTGGTCGACGCCCGATGGAGAAACTGCTTTAGAGGTAAAAGGCATATGAGTAGAATTCGGGAACGGCTTTATGTTTGTTAATGGGGGAGAAACTCTTTGTTGCAGTGGAGTTTGATCTCGACTAGTAAAAAGTTTATTTCCCCTGAGATATTGGGCCGAGCGCTCCAAATGGGAGAAAATAAAGTCCACTTCTATCGACAAAAAGAGTTTGACAATAATTGGTGGATTTTTGCTCATATATGAAAGTCTTTTAGCTTCAGCGACCCTAACGTTGAAGCCGCAGGAATAAAGAAAGTGAAAAGCGACATAGATTGGCTGTCTACTCCTAGGAACGTTTTTTTTAAAATAAAGTTGAAACTTCGTTTTTGCCTGCCTTCAGTCTCACCAGCAACCAGGTCAGTGAGAGCTTCTCACACTGCTGAGAAGTAAGCGTTGGCAACTTTCCTTCAAGAAGGGCACCGAGAGCATAAAAATTGATCCGTAACGAGAAATAAAATTGTTAAAATTATCGAGCGCCCCTAGGTCTATTTTTTCATATGAACAATGGGATCCAAATGGAGTTTAGTTTCCTTCAGATTTCGAAGAAGGTTTGCCCGGGATTTCATGTCGAGAAAAGCAAAAGAAGAATCTACTCCAAAAATTTGTCAGGATGATAACTGCCGAAACTTCGAGGATAAATGGATGAGGCAATGTATGATGAAACGATTTCTGAAAGTTCTCAATATTGGTGGACCAGACAGCACAATTGATACTAAGCAAATTTTACTCAATAATGGAATACAAACTTGAAGAAAAAAGGGCAAATGACAATTTCGTAGGTGGAAAAACAGAACTGTGCACAAATTTGAATTGGATAATGAGGCTATGTAGGATTAAACAGATAACAGTATAATTCTCTTACTAGTCAACGAACTGACGACAAAAATGGTTAGTGGAGACGGTTTATCGTTTAAAATAAAATTTTATTCAAAATTTTACGAAGGAAATCTTTTGTAAATGCAGGTAAAACTTAATAGGATTGAGGCTATGTTGAGTGAAAAACTACGACACCAGATTTCTGCTTTATGACAAATCGCCGAAGCACGACGGGAAGCGAAGATGACTTATGACAAAAAATAAGGATTTTTTTCAGATCTACACTGAAAGACTGTGCAAGAGATTAAGAAATTGAGTCCAGAAATATAACTTTCATTAATCTTTTCAAAATCGTGCTGCGCGCGTCTTCATTCCATATGCTTATGTGATCCTCCAAGATGAGTGCCTCGAAATCTACTTTGCTGATTAAATCATCTACATAAATCAGGAAGCGGTGTAGACCTATAAGAGGACCCTTTTGGACACCAGTTTTCACTTTCACCCACATCAAGGCAGAGTTACGAACAATGACTCACAGCACTCTGGAGGAGAGAAAAGTCTTAATTTATTCAAAATGTCTTCCTCAAATTCGTACGCCCCAAATCTTCTGTAAAGTAGGCCTGTATGTGGCGTTATCAAAGACCTTATTGAACCCAAAAATTTAATCTAGTGGACACTATTTATCTGTGGCCCTTTTCCATTTCCCGTGCGAGTAAACAGCACTCGTGAGGCAATAGCTCCTGGACAAAATCCATGTTGGGTATCGCGCAGTATACGGTTTTTTTTCAGGCATTTCATCAATTGCCTTTTGATAATGCGCCCCATTATTTCGCAAGCGATGCAAGTTGGACTGACAGGCCGATAAATCTCGCAGTCATGTTATGAGCCTACTTTGTGGATCGGGGGATGATTGCGCACTTCCATTCTTCTGGGAGTTTGCCTTCTTCAAATGACTTTAAATATTGTAGACAATGCTTCGCACAGTTCATTAGCAAGTCCACGAAGTGCTACTTCGGGAATCCTATCCGGACCAGGTAATTTGGCAGGCTAAAGTCGGAATAGTTCAGTCCTAACTATGGCCGATAAAATGTGTGGCCCTCGACTGAGGACGGTAGGGGGATCAGAGGGGAAAAGGAGGAGGTGGGGGAGGAGGAGGAGGAGGATGAGGAGGAGGAAGAGGGGGAGGAGTAGGGGGAGACGTTGTTTGGGGAACAAGCATTCGATCGAATGAAGAGTTAGGTCCTCGAATGAAGACGAACTGAAATAACTAAGAAAGGAAGGACGCTTTAACCTGGTCGTCAGTCTCCAGTTTGCAGTCTGCAGATCTAAGATCGACGATCAGTTCCTGGGTCCTTTTAGTGTTCCGTTTACAGCCGTCAAGAATTTTGGAGTGTTCCAACGAATTCTGCAGGATGTTCAGTTCGAACTGGCTTTGTAGCTGGGAAACCTCACTTTCGCAAATTTTGCTTTGTTGTTTATATTCCCGTAAGTGCTCTTTGGAGCCAGTTAGTCTGAAACCCCTCTAAAAGCAGTCTCTTTTTGAAAGAGGCCTGCGAGTATGAGTTTGTCTACTAAGGGCGGGTTAAAATTGTCTTTCTTCTGGGACCACAGCTGGGATAAATAGTCCCTTTTAGTAAGGAACTGAAGGTCTTCTAATTTTAATTTGCTCTACCGTACAGTTCTTTCACCCATAATACGGCTGACACTTCTCTCCTTATGAGTGAATATTTTCAATTATTTTGTTTATTAAAGACCCGTTGGGATCCCATCAAAGCAAGTAAAAATAAATTTACATGCGAATTTTAGACGAGGTAGGCAAAATCTGTACAAAGTGCAATACATACTTTTTGAGATTAGAAGTCCGTTAAGCAAAATGAAAATGAAAAAAAACGAGGGGTGAAAAAAAAATCCAAAGCAAAATTTAAAAATGATTGTAGTAATTTAACAGGAGAAAAAAAAACCCTCGGAAAAATAGCATCAGAAAAATACAGGGAGGACTGGCCTGCATGTGGTGGTACAGAATGGAATATAGTCCGACATCAACATGGCCGAAATAAATGTCAGCTATATATGGCATTGTGTAACGGATTTCATAAAATGGTACGTAGGCGGGTTGGTCAGGACTGGCCTGTATCGCCTTGAATAAGAAAAATGAGTGGCGAAATCGAAAACCAGTCTCGAGGCGATAGGAACCCAGATGCGGTCGGTTTCATTCAACCGAGTCCATCTGAACATGGGGAAGGGAGATGCGACCAGACTACTAGTATATGGCGAATATAGAAGGCTTTGACAAGACCGCCGACGGGGCACATTCCCTTCCAAACGTTCTATCCTTCATATCAGGCACAGTTAGTCTGAAAAAGAATGAATGCTCAAAGTACAGCGTAATGTGGTCGTTTGATCCTACTGGCAGTCGTCCCTGCAGGTCTTGCACAATGTCCTCTCGGGCAAATTTAATATCAAAGCAGATCGACTGTTGTCCTTCCGTGGCCCGCATTTCAAAGGTATCTTTCTGACGGAGAAGTTCTGCCGTTATCCATTGTAGTAGCTGCTGATTAAGGTCATCTTGCAACCACCGCGTAGTCCATGCTTGTCAGTCAATATCACGAGCGCTAAAATCCCCAACGACAAGGAACCCTTCTTCTCACCAACATTTTACAGTTCGCTTATAAGAATGTGAATAATACATCAGTGATATTTCGACTGATCTCAGAACTTCGCAAACATATATTTATGGTGATGACCTCAAGTGAATTTACTCAAATTTTAAGGGCACCGGAAATGTCTGCGTCAAAAAAACTGATGTCGATTTACTACGCCAATCGAAATGAAATTCACCAAGACAGATGGAGTTTATAAAGTCCAAATGTGTGTACATGTCTTTCGACCTGTCAAGCTCTCTGGTCCCATGATTTTTCAGAATAACCCACGCTTATCTTGATTCACCATAAAGTACCTAGGTTAAAGTTTACAAAAAGCTCACTGTATCATCTCGCACAGATGGTCTCTGCGAAAGCTTCTTAGATATGTGGGCTCGTATCACATGATATTTTATTTCCGGAAAAAAAACAATGCTTTGTCAAATGTTTTTTCTTCCCGTCGTCGGATAATTCTGTCCTTTCTTCGGTTTAATGAATGTTTGCGTCCGTAGCGCAATGTAAAATCTTCAGGGTTCTTGCTCGAAAACTCTCCTTTTAATCTGGAGCCCGAATTTATTATAGTGAGAAATTTTAAATGGAAAACATTACGTTTTCATTTATTAGAAGACTCGAAGCGGGCCTTTGCTTCCCTTTCGCATTGATTCTAGCTCTATTCTTCCGCGCATGGGCCATCCTCACTCCGATAGACTGGTCTCATGCCGCGTGCAGTTTCTCCAAGGTTACTTAGGCGCCTCTTTGCTCAACTTCTATATTCTCTCTCTTTGCATCCAAATATATTTCCCTTGGAATGATATTCAACTAGAACTTAGGCCATTGTACAGGCTATCGGTATTCAAATAGAAATATTGCAAACGCCTTACCCCGGAAACGTTTCGTTCATAAAAATTGGACTCTGTACTTTGAGAATGGTTTTCCTAAGATTCTGTGGCTAATAACACATGCCCTGCTTGTTCAAATGGAAACTCTTCACTAGAGTTTTACAATTCCCCATTTTTTATTGACTGGCAAATCCACTGCTCTTACTCCTTCCTTGTAGCAAAGATTTTCACGGACGTTAATGTAAGCTCCTCGTTTCAGCCTCGAGGGATCTATTAGCGGACACGACTGCTTGCTCTGTTTTCATCATCGGCCAAGAGTTTGGTCGTTCAGCAAAGAAGTGTCATGGCTGCATCTATCCCTCATTTTCTGATCCTTACAGACTTCAAAATCACCTCCTCGCTTGGATTCTGAGCGGACTGTGACCGACCATAGAGGGTTCCTCCTGTTTTTCTAGCTTAACGATTGCTTCCGCTGTCATCCAAAAAAATATTACGATCGTATCTGCAGCTAGAAACCTCATCCACCTTAAGAATTCTACCTTGACGAGGAGCGTGCGGGTTCCTTATATATTCTCAATTTTAGGGGGATCCTGTCTCATATGCATATTTAACTCCCAATGAGCGACTGTTTTTTATCCTTAAAAACTAATCAAAACACATTCATTTGGTGTTTTCAACCGAATTTAAAAGACTCTTTTGTTCACTGATCGCCGACCGTTCTTCATATGAGAATGCTTATTTTATAAACCCAAACCAAATCCTGTACTCGTTGTAAAATGCACTCGAAAATGTGTTTTTTCTCCCCACGAATGCTCACTTATGGGTGCTAATTAAAACAATTAATCTATTCTTTGGCATTTACTTATCTTCACACTGTGCCAGAATATCAAAGAGAACGTGGGCATTCTCGGTGCTTTCAGAAGGCCGAAGCTCAATATTTGCAAAGAGCTTCTTGGTGGAGTGTCTGGAAAACGTGTTCGGCCGATCTTGGAATACTGCCTTTGGGCATGACGCAATTGATGGAAAAATAAAATAGCCTCGGTGGACGCACAAGAAAGAGCGACCAAATTAGTCAGCGGGGTGAAATGCATTCTTTATAAGAACCTGAAAATGCCTTAAAGGGGGAAATAATTGTGTTATTCAAGGTCGTCAAAGCACAGCTGAAGAGAAGCTACGCCAACCTTGAAATACGGACCAGTTTCTTCTCTCACCAGACTACTGAATCTTAGAATATACTAACGAACTGGGTTGTCTTGGCGGTAAACGTCGAAAAATTTAAAAAAAAACGACTGGATAAACATTTCTAATAATAATAATAATTTAATTTAATGCCATTTTACCGGCATTGTCAGGGGAGCGTTAAAAACGAATCCGGCCAGTAGTGAAAAAACTCCTGTCAAAATAGCATAACCATGAAGTTGATGGTGATTTTTATGGTTTGGAGAGTCCAGGAGAAAAGAAAACTGCTAACCGCAAACTGCCGACAGTCAAGAAGGGAGGGGTTGCACGGTATCAGATATTATCAGTCCCTCATTCTTTTCAGGAAATTGGGGCTGGTCCAAAGAGAAGCGCCAAAGAACAGCTGTCTCTGTTAGCCGATGAAATTGTCCCTGGTTAGGCTGGCCATAGTGATCAGAGACCACAAGCGCCATCGCTGCGGTATGGTCGATCAGTGGACTCAGCACCCAACATTTGTGGGAGTTTTTCTGGTTTTTCCTGGGAGTTTATCTGGTTGACCGCATGATTAAACGACATCAATATCCTTCCACTTATGCGCAAGCATGATTCTGTTTTCCACTCCTGTATCAGTAAATAGGATTCTCCAAGGCTCTGCAAACCTCTCTTTGTATACCAAATCATAGCAACAATGCAAGTTGTATGGCGGACGCGTGACGTAAAGTAGTAGTGATCGGCATAAAACGGCGGAGTTTCTGCAGCCCGTAAATAATATTTCAGATATAATAGTTGCAAATCTCAGATTGAAGGCATATTTTAAAATAACGAGCCATGGACGGGTATCAGAGTGAGACAGCAGGAGAACGACCAGGGAATATTAAGGAAACGCCCTGGTTTCCAGTAGAGTTCGGGGCAAAAGAGTGGAGGGAGAGCCGCCGACTAGAAATGGCTTCCAGGATGTCTCCAGTCTTTTGAATCCAATAACGCCTCCTCCAAAAATGTTGTATGGAGCGTCCTGCGTACTGATGTTTTTGCACGACTGTGGGAAGAGAAACACGTTCGTCCATCTTCCTGGCATTGCAAAATATCTTTAGTACTTTAACGTGGGTGCGATTTACCAGTGTTATTATTGTTCGTTGTGGTTCAGTTGCTTATAAATCCCTTTCATTGCACATTCTAATGAGCAATCTAGATCTTTAAGGTTCTTGCCTGTTGGCCTTGTCTACAACACTTTTTGCTTATTCTCCATCTTTAGCTGTGCTCTGCTTATCGCCACGACCACTTTCGTCCCCGTTTTAAATTTCTTTAAATTTCACTTGTGCGAAGACTGAATGCAAACTTTCATGCGTCTTGGAAGAGGCGTATCCTGCTGCCTTAGGTTGTATCAACCATATTAGTTGTATAACCGTCATATTATAGAGTGTCATCTACGAAAAATCCACCTCCGGTTTTTGAATCTCTTTCCTACGAAAACGCACCTGTGTACTTCGGAGCCTTTTTTAAGTTCCGCTTATATGCAAACATTTGCAAACCAATCTTCTGTAAGTTTAAAGCTAATTAGTGAATAGCCTTGCCTCAACTCCATTGATTTATTTAATTGTTTAAATGGGGTTATTTTTCGCAGCGCCGTTTTCGAATTTCAAAAAACCCGCTTTGTGACGGTTGGGGCCCTCTCCTGGCTCCGTACATAACGGTAGGACACTACTTTCTTGGTTTATATAGTATTCTCGAGTTCAATTTCAATAATCTTTTACCCGCTTGGATTATATACTCATACACTGCCTGAACTTGTATCCGTCGTATCAGATAATTTTGGAGTTAAATTATGCGTCCCGATAGCACAGTAAATGATTGACCGTGAAATAGCAGCATGATACTTAGTGGTTAGCATTTTGCTAGTCAAGTGACTAGGTTATTAAGTACAACCCGTGCTAGTCGCTCTGTTTTGCTGGCACGATGAATTTTCCCAAGTGGTTCTCATGCGAGCAATGCGGATATCCAAAGGACTCAGCAGCCTATTCTGTTGGCCAGGTTTAGTTATGAGACCGTACAATACACGTGCAGTTCGCCTACACCCAATGCGCCCTGTACACTTCGAACAATCGGTGTGTACATGAATCCGTGAAACTTGCGACGCCCAAAGATGTATGTGACATGACGAGCGTGAGTCGGCTGGTTTCTTCCCACCAAGGAGTCACGCAAAACAGCCATTTGCACAACAGTCCCAAAGCTACTTAGCGGCAAAATATGAAGTGATAATTTTCCAGTGTGATAGCATCAGAGGGTTGCCACCTTTTTTAATCTTCGTAGTTTACCGATTTTTCTGGAGTATGAGTAGAAAGAATAATTATTTTTCTTGGCGGAAATTTGACTGTGGATGAATCACCCTTGTTGGTGTTGGTCTGTTAGTATATAGTGCTTTAAACTCGACCCACCTGGACAAGTTTCGATTTAAGCTTAAGGGACGCGTTAGGTTTTATTCTTTCTCTCCCTTAGGTTAATTTATTCGCCCGCCTAATTGTGTGGCTATCGTGACACATCTGTCTGGGGTTTCAAGACTTTGCAGTTCGATGAGCGGTGACTGCTTAAAGTTCTTCACTTTGGGTCATAAGAAGGAGGCCATTCAAGTAAGAGTACGTGTGCTCCAAGCGTTGTTTCAACCAGATATTCACCCAGCGTAAAAATCTTATGAAGAAGACTCCCTGTATATTGGAGATTGTAGTCTATCCTCGATTTCGCTGCAACTGCACATTGGAACGTGGAAATCCACCGCCAATCTAAGAAACTACTTGCAGTTAATGCATTAGCAAATGGTTCACTCGCATCCGCAAGCTGAAGAGGAGCTCTTTCGCTATGTCATCCCAGAATCCTTCTGAACTTAGATCCTCACCATCACGCGTCCTCACAACGCGTCGACGCATCTTTCTAGGCCAGCCATGCGGCAGAGTCTGCCTCCGATTGTCTTCGGTGGCCGGGCACGGGGTGCCATATGGACAAAAATCTTCACGCGCCCAGCCAACGATCACAGTACATGAACTCTACTTCTTTGATGTTGTAAACTCCGGAGCCGGCCAATTTCTGCTCGTACTTGCGACCTAGTGCAAAATTATGATTTTTACCTGCCTCATGTCCACATCACAGATTACTGCCTTCAACATCACTCGAGCAAATTCGGTCAGTTGATATGCCAGAACCGCATTACAAGGTTGCGTTCTAATTAGACTTTTAACGAGGCCAACCATGTTCTCAGCTGGTCACCTTGATATCGTCGCCAACCAGTGCTGGGCCCAGTAGAGATGAATTTCCCGACAAGTGCAGTACATGACCCAGCTATCTCAGTCAACTAGTAGGGGTGCGATTGACTGTCTTCCTGAATAACTATACGGTCGTTTAAAGCACAGAAGCCGTTAGGAAGAATGATACGACCCATTACATTCAGGCACGTATTATATTGTGAGCGTACATGCCATGTTTTACATCTAAAGAAATTGTCCCCGTGGCGGGTGCCTCGTTTACCCTCAACTTGGTCTACTGACTTATCGTACACGGGCTTAAGAGTTCTTATCCACCTGGATGGTCTGTCGTTCAAGCCGTCTAAATCAGTGTGACAACAATTTTCACAAAGAGTTACTGTATAGTGCATGGTTTACCCACTCAGAGAAAGGGGTTGACACCATGTCAGCCTTCAGTCTCGTAGATGGCTTTATTAGAGGAAAAGGTCAGAATTTGCGTCTGGTGTCTTGATTTCCCGCTAGGCCAATTGTATTCGAAATTCCTTCCCTCAACAGACCACTCGTGGCAGCTAGCCGGCTTCAGTTGACCGGGCGACCCACGTACGGCGACAGTAGCTCAGTTTATGTTCCATTACCGAGAATAATACCCGCCATCACGCAACAAATATGCATGTGGCACTTGTTGTAACTACATTGTCGGATCCCCTGTCACAGCATTCGGTCTGAGGGTCGGTTCCTAATAAACCACATCGCCTGGCCTACTGCTTATCCTCACCACTTTACATAGTTGCTGAGTTTACATGAGTTTCATCAACGTCAGATGAGTCACACATCAATCGGCATATCGATTTAGATTCCACTTACGAAATCCTCACAAGTTCATCCACTCCCGAAAGGATGACGAGATGCACCTAACGCTTATTGGCGCAGACGTCGGCCAGCCGTAGGATCCTTTGTCAGACACGGTTAATTAGTTAATTATTTTTGCACACCATCCGTGGTCCGACGACGAGTCGGAGGACTAGCCTCGAATACTTACACAATGAAAGTTATTTTTTTCCCAAACAATTTCATCACATACTAAATATATCCATTTATATATTAGAAGGATGGAATTCTTTGGGAGACAGTAAACTCTATTGTGTAAATTTTCGAGACTAGTTCCCTAGCTCGTCTTCAGACCATGGGAGTGCAAAAACAACTAACTTCTAAACTGAGTCTGGAAAACGATCCCATGATTGGGCAAAGTCTGAGCGAATGCGTGCTGATTGCAATTTGTCATCTTCTCGGGATTGGTTATGCCACTTGGAGTTTGTCTTTAACGATTTTTTATGTGACATCTAGATCGATGTGCCGGTTGATGCATGCCTCATCTGAGTGCATTGTTTCCAGGAATTCGCAGCCTTTCTTTTTGCGCAGGCATCAAAAAATGCGAGTGTTCTCCCATGCAAAATTGTGTCCAATGCCCAGTGTGTGCATGGCCACCTGGGACAGATGGTCGCGTCTATTCACCGTTAACTTGTGCTCATGTGTACGGGTTGAGACGATTTTCCCAGTTTGACCACAATAGACGGCATCACAACTGGAACATGGGATTTTGTGGACACCTTTTCTTTCGAGGTAGCCGACCTTGTCCTTAAGGTGTACAGGCTGTGCGCGCAAGGTAGTTGTCGGCTGGTGTGCTACGAGTATCTAGTGTTTTTTTTATTTGTCTTTTGACTAGTTTAGATACATTTTTCACATTTGGGAGAGTTAGTCAGGTGGTTGGTTTTGTTGCCCGAGCGGCCGTAGCACTGGAAGTACCTTTTCCCTAGGATTGCTGGTGTCTCATGCATTGACGTATAAAGTCATGTGGGTGCCCATTTTAGGCGCATAGTTTGTAGAGGTATTTCATTTCTGCCTGATAACTTGTTTCGTCGGAGCAGTGAGTTCTGGCTCGATTCAGAAGACTGTAGACTGTACTCCGTTTGTGGGAGACACGGTGGTTACTCTCAAAGTGTAGGGTGACCTCTGAATATGCCTCTCCGATAAACTGATGTATGAAGTGATCCATCGGTTTGTCGACTTACAAGGACATCCAGAAATGGGAGTTGTCCGTCAACCCCGGTTTCGAAGTTAAACTTGATATATGCACATAGTAGAAGGACGCTCGCCGATGCCGTTACGGGATTTACTCGTTCCGATGAGCTTTGGGGCTCAATTTTGAGCTACACAGTGGCTGGTAGTATATCCAGAATAGCATCGTCGACAAAGACGAGGACGACTGGAATGTTCGTTTCTGGCGTATTAGCCGCCATCAGCCGCTCTTGCCCATCCCGTTTTTCACAACCCCTTAGGTTCGGACCCGCGTTCTGTTGGTCAGGAGTCTAACGTCCTAACCGTTGAGCCACAGGTGTTCACCGATGGAGTAAGGAGAAGTGCTCGCCCTCCTGCGCCTTGGAGTTCAACCTAAAGCCCACGTAGGCAATTACATAGCAAATGGTAATCATGGGGAAAGGAATACCGAAGAAGACGAGGGAGACCGTGACGACCATTTCAGGTACTCCCGTTCCAAATATATTACTGGTCTCTGCGAGGGCTCTAGATGGAGTCTCAGGACACAATAGAACGTGCACTTCTTTTAGCTTCATCAGGGCACGCTCTTTCTACTATATATTTGGAAAGACTGTCGACATCACGTGTAGCACTCATTTGGGGAAACAGTATGCTGGGTTCCTTTTTATTAGAAATTAATGCTGCACGGTGTCACAATACTTACTGCCTTAGCTCCCATATTACACGCCTCGTCTGTTGCTTTTCAGGATTGCCCCTCCACCAGGTTGTCTTTCAAAATTATGGCTGATACCGAGGCTGGCAACCCCATGCGCTCTACCTCAGCTTACTCTTCTGACACGCTCGCCGGTGATTCAGACGGGAGGAGGATTGTTTGTCCGTTTTGTTCGCTCTCCGTCGACAGCGACTCAGACTTCATGCGGCATGTGGGCAACGAACACGAGGAATCGCTGTTTGCCTCATGCAAGACCTGCGACCAGTGCTTTACTGTCAGTGAGATTGCAGCCCATGTGCAGACCTGCAAGGGTTCTTTTGTCTGTCTTTACTGTAGACAGACATTTGCTCTTCCAGCCTACCTGAAGCGTCACATTAGACGCAAACATTCCGTCACAACTAGGTATCCTTGCAAGTTCTGTGACAAGACCTACTCCTCCAGTCACTCACTGAATGGACATATCCAGACACACTTAAGTAAGCTGACCGCTGTCGTACCTTTTAATGATTCTTTTGCCTAGAACATCGCTCAAAGTTATGCAATATGTGTGGTGCGTCGCTGGTGTTTGAAAGTGATTTCCATCTGGGAGCCAGCGAGGATTCTGTTGAGGTCGAGGGTCCCGTGTGTCATGCTTGTGGACACAGAAACAAGCAGCTAGCCAGCCGAAAACGCAATGGTTTGCCCATTGGCTTTATCACTATTGGCTGTTTTGAATCACCAGGAAGCAGTTGCACAGAGTCGGACTCCTCTTGTTCATCTGGTGGTGGCGGCGGCGGTGGGGTGAAAAATTGTCCGAAAGACATCCTGGACTACTCTCAGTCCGAAGTGGCTTCAATTTTCCATCAGGCCGCAAAACTGCCGCCATACAACTGCCCCTATTGCCAGAGGATGTACGTCTCACTAACGTGCTTTCGAAAGCATATTGCTTCACATGCGCCATCTCTTAATCCAAGATCACAAAATCCGTTGTCATCAGAGAGCGGACCCGATTTTGAGGATCAGTTGACAGCCGAACTTTGTGATCTGTTCACAGAGCAGGCAAGATTGTCTTCTTTTTGCTAACAATGTCTTTTATCATAGGAATGGATGGACTTGGAGTCCTATCCAGACTTGCCGTCTCCAAATCTGGGCTTTCTTCAGTCAATCTTCTGCGAGGGGAAATCCGCTGATCTTCTCTAGGTTTTTCGCCTGTCGTCATTTTTACTGAGATTTCTCTGGACCCCGTATCGCTCTAGTCCCTCACGCGTTTTTGTCTCGCATCTATGAATGCTCCTAGTCATTTTGGCTGAGTGCCAGTATGCTCGATAATCCTCTTGACCCTAGCTACTTCTAGCCACCGCATCTACTTATTGATCGGGATTGGATGTTCGCCGAGCTACGGTCAGAATGTCCTCATTCTAATCCAGAATTTTTTTACTCGATTTTCATTGCATTTAATCACCTGCAAAACGCTTCGTCTTTCGGAGAAAATCTGGTCTTTCTTTTTGTACTTTTAGTTACATTTGTTCCTCCCTTTCACATCCGTAACAGTCTCGAGAGTCGTCTTAAATGCTCCCTGTCAATTTTTGAGTGCGCTTGTCACAGTGTTTGAGTCTTAAAAAGCTGGCCACGAGCTTATTGTTTGGACAGCCGATCCCCCGTCTTTCTCCTAGTCGTAGCGCTTTGAGACGAATAAGAAATTAGCCACAGAACGGAGAGGTTACCGCTTCTTTCACACATACACACACTCATGTTTGCTGGTGAATCAGCAACGGTGGCTGCCAGTGCCACAGTCATACGACCCGATGTATGCTACAATCACCCCGCTCCCTTTCCTCACACACGCACTTTGCACTCCAACTTTGTATTTTTACATCTTGTCGTCGCTTTACAGCCAGAGCGGATTTTGCTAAGTGTGGCTGTTTTTGCGCACGACACTTCAGTATTCTGCAACTTTTTCTATTATGTTTTCTCTTTTTCACCGCACTGTATAAAAAATCTTATCGACCCCTTGTTATTGTGTCTACATGAATAAATGACCCCCATTGGTGTACGCACCCACTTGTAGACGGTCGTTGTTTGACGGCTGCAATCCTCGTTGTTCTTTCGCGTGAACATTCACAAAATTCGGACGAGCGGAGTCGCGAAGGCTTTCTTCTATATCTCTGCGCTCAAAGTGGTTTTGTCTGCCAACCCGGCAGCCTACTCATCCGTTTCCTTGTGAGTCATCTAGACTTGCGTGTTCTTTTTATCGTGCTCGTTCGCAGTGGAAGAGGTAACGCTACTTCCATTTTATCCAGAGCACGAATCGGCGTTCATGAAGTACTTAGCATATGGGGCGTGGATTCGGGGTGTGTTATTCCAATCCTTTTTATCGGTAGACATTTTCGCGGACTTTTGAGGAGCCGATGCTAACAGCCTTCTTGACTCCTGAGAGGACAGTTTGACCCTGCGAAGTTTTTAAGTTTTTCGGCGCCAACTGAGCTTCTCATCTGTTCTGCCAACATCAACCGATCTTTAGCAGCACTGAACAGATACATTGCTCGGGATTGCTACGAGCGCCACCATGGCTGGTATGATTGGTCTCAGTGGTGCTGCCCATATTGTTGCTCCACGTGCAACGATCTGCGGCAACAGCAAGCTCGATTCACTCCAGTGAGGTTCCAGGCCTACTTTTTGATAGTCTATGACGTGGCTACGGCAATGCAAAAGTATCAACCCTGAATTCACTGGACCGACGGTGTGGCGCTCTCCTGAACTATGTTATCTTTCTTGGGTGACTAGGGGCATCCTCGCAGTGTCGTTGCAACGCTTGCGGACTGTCGGGTCTGACATAGTCCATGTGCTTCGCTCGGAGGATCGTCTTCAGGGTTGCAAGGATCACCTCTCTGCGCCTAACTTACCACTTGGAACCCTAAAGTGCTGACCCGACGGGTCAGGTAAAGTACTTGCCTGGCCTGCCCGGTGCACGCGGACTTCTGCAGTGATTGATTTCTCGCCACGTGCTCACAAACATTTTTGAAGATTGACAAAATCCTTGGAGCATCACCCTGGGCGCCGGGATTGTCTGCACCCTGGACCAGTTCGTATCAAGGCTGACTCCTGTACCTCCCAGTGTGATCTTTGAGGCGTTACGGGTGCATACTAGGGAAAGGGGGAGACAGGAGGTTTTTAGAAGTCGTCTGACCCAAGATGGCGATTCGAGATAAAAGCAGTTTTTCTGGTCTTTGCGCAGGGGACCTCTACACCCGAAAATGTTCCGACTGCTGTGTCCTCGTTCGGCTGTATCACCTGTTCTTCGTCTGACTGCATGCCAGGAACGGAGGGCTAACATCCATGGTGGTCTCTAGTACGGCACAAGTTTCGTTTGAAGGTTGAGGAAATGTGAGACAGCCGGGGAAGTGCATGTTGGCATTGTTTGGGAAATGAGCTGTGATGCTCCACGGCTTGCCCGTTTGCGCTAGGAGGGACACACCGACGGTAGGTGGGCTAACTAATGAAATGTCAGCCGCAATCTCGGAATGCGTTCCAGTTTCGGAAAGATTAATTAAGTAAAGTTGTAAAACTAATCATGTTGCAGCATAATTCTAAAATAATCCAGTTACCTCAGGGTGCCTTCTTTCGAGGGAACTCATTTCCGACTGCGTGTAAAAATTATACTTCGCAAAGCATGACTACTTATGCAGCATGCAGTTTTCTCATTGATTTTTGATACCCTTAAAAGTCAATTATATTCCATGGAAAACATGCATACAATATTCATTCTCTTGCTCATTTAATAGACAATTGCGTATTCCAATTTTATACCCAAAGGAAGGGTATGATTCGATTTTCAAAAACTTTCCCAATTCTCGAATAATTTTGAACCCGACCTGCCGTTACACATACATTCAGGGTTCCCAAACTACAAGCCGTATATTTTCTGCGTCTGGAAAACCATACATTTCTCTGTGGTATTAGGAGAAGACCATGTGGGGTTCATAAACTTTAACAGTGGATTTAAGCCATATTGTTATCTTTACAAGCCACATTAGTACATGCATAGACATGACGTTTTATGAATGGCGATTTCACGGTATTAAAAAATCTCACAATTGGAAACTTTTAAAACCGCATTATACCCTTCTTTGAGTATAAATTTGGAAAAAAACGCCATTTTCTACCGAATGAGCAAAAGAATGAATACTTTTATGCATGTTCTCCATGAAATGTAATTGAATTTTCAAGGGCATCGAAAATCAATGGGGAAATTGCATGCTACTTAAGTAGTCATTTTTTGCAGGGCATAGTTCTTGCATGCAGCAGGATAAAAGTCTTTTCTAAAGCCGGCATCCTGCGGTAATTGTATCATTATAGAATTACGCTGTATGATGCTTAGTTTTACAACTACTTAATTAATCTTTTCGAAACGGGAACGCATTTCGAAATTTCGGCCGACATTTCATGAATTACCCACCTACTGTATGTCAGAAGCGGCCAGGCGGGAAGACAGCAATTGACAAGTGGAAGATGACCGAGGATCGAGTGGTCGTTTCCGGGTCAGCGTGTGTTAAACCAATGCCGGTGGGTAATTGGTCTGAATTTAGCTTTGTCGAAATCCAGCACCGCGATGGCCAGCGAGGTGCCAGTGAACGCCTTATCGGCCGTGATCGGGAACATTCAGTCTGTCCATTCACATGTCCAGCATGCTCGAACTTCCTAATCTAATTTCAGATTTCTCAATGTGGTTACAATCCGAAAGGGGGTGGACGGGCAGATCGGGGAACGGACTTGTTGGTTTGCGTCGGCAGCCAATAGCGCCCAACTCTAGATAAGCCTGTCTGACTAGGACCTGGGGGCTACCTCGTTTGCCTTCTAGTCTTCGTCTGGGGCTGGGAATATTCACACTAGTCGCACCAACCGCAACGGGTTTCAGGACAACTCTAGTTATGATGCCCAGTTAGAGTTGTCTATGCACGATCACTTAGAGGCGGTCTCGCTTTGCGAGCTATCGTTGATGGGAAGGTCGTTGAATTACTGGCAGACTGAGCTTCTGGCTTGACGTTTAGGTTACGCCATAGTAGTCCTACAAGTGATAGCCACTCTAATGCAGACAGGCCAGGAAAGGGGGCGAAATTTGAGCACGCGCCAAGCCGGGTCCCCTCCAGCCATCCCTATTGTCATTGCATATGTCCTTGCGCCAAATTCTGGCGGTTAGATTTGGAGTTGTGGCTAGTATTAGGGTTAAGAAAGTTACTGTTGAAGTTGGGAAATAGAAGTACATAGGTGCCCCTTGCAATTCAGCCCAGGGTCATCTGCAGTAGATGAAGGGGGGGGGGGTGACAAATCCACAAACTTATTGTTTTTAACGCCATTTTCTGGCTATCCACACCGAGATTTAAATGACCTAACCAGGAATAATTGTCCAGAATAATATTTCTTTCTAAAAATAAGTACGTGGAGATCCTGAAGCGGTTAGGCCGGAATTCGAGGGGAAGACATGACACGCGTACCTGAGTGGCCTGTACTTCGGCTTGAACTAGGTCCTTGGTTAATTGAACCCCATGTCGCAGGACTGTTGCTACAGTTTTCCACAGTGTCGACCGGCATGAAAACGGAACAGGCATCGCTGTTTGATTGGCCATCCCCTAGCCACTCCTATGGGCTGTAAGTGTGTCATTGGCTCTATCTGGGGTGGTTATGCGGTGAAAGTGTGTGTGGTTTGTGATCTACAATTATCAAGTCAAACCCCATGCTGGAAGCCGAAGACGGAAGGCACCAGAATGAGGGGTTTATTGTGCACAGAACCTCTCAGGCGGCAGTGGCTACTTGCGAAGCCAGGGCTTGTGTTGAGTCATGCCTGAGAGTCACTGAGATAGTGGCGGCAGTCGCTTTTGTAGGCTCTTGGGCCAAGCTCAAGTGGTGTCCAGTCAGTGTGTGTTGCATTTGCCGAGGGGTGGTGACCCAGTGACTAAGGCCGCGGTTGCAGGGGGTGGCGCATGGGTAGCCGCGACGCTGTGTGGATGCAATTGTGTCCGAGCTGAAGTCGGTCGAGGGGCTTCAGGTCGGCGCGTCTGGGACGGCTCGTTGCAAGGGGTGGATGACCTTGAGGCAGCGAGGTCTTAAACAATGACGCCAGACCGGCCATGATGTCTGGTCGTCAGACATCTCTGTTAGTGGCTGAGGTGCATCGATTATAATTGCTTGCGCTTCCTCACTAGCTACGTTGTTCAGAGAGCCAGTGCTCAATACAGGTTTGCAGCTAGTGATTTGCATAGGCTCTGCCACTTGGTACGCAGTTTGTTTTCTTCATCATGGGTGCCTTTGCTCTCCAGATCCACCAATAAAGGAACACTTTGTCAACGAACTATAACCGTTTCTATGTGTTTGTCCGTACTTCTTGCTTAACGTTTACCTGTAGCCTGCAATTGCTCTATGTTGTGGAGTGTTGGGAGTGAGGCAACTGGCTGTTTCTTTTTCAGATCACACTTTTTTTAAACTGCCACCCAAGAAGGTGCTCAGCAAGACTCGCGAATTTTCATTTTTTATCACGCGCAAAACATATCTCATATTTGTTTACCCGGCAGCCGATTTCCTCCGCCTGGTCGACCGCCATTTTCCTTCTCATGACGTCTGCTGTGGTCGCGTGCCAGATCTTCTCACAAATTTCTGAAAGTCCGCGGCGTTCAAGATTAGTCAAGGCCACCCAACCTCCTTCCTTCCAGCCTCCAGGTTTGGCCACACCACCGCATGCGCTACGCTAGCGATCGCGAGTACAGGGAATTTCCCCATCTCCAGTCTCGATGCCGACTTACGATAATCTGACGCACGATTCCGCTAGGCATCCACAATCAAGAAAACGAAGTGTGTTCACCACGAGCCGAATGTGTGAACCAATTGGTAGAGCCCGGTAAGGGCTGGACCATGCAAATCACCAACCACAAAGAAAATTTTTGGTAAAAAAGACGCATCTGACGCTGGCTCGTCGGAGAACTCGGCATTGCGGAGGCCATTGGGGTGGGGGAGCGTAGGCAATTAAGATCGATACATCTGCAAAAGCTGTGTTAGCGGTTCCCAGAGATACTTTGACCGTAGTTACCTACGTGGACCCTCCCACAACAGGGTGGACGCAGCATCGGAGGCTTGCACCGCATCTACCGCACTCTCTCCTCTCCCACCTACCTGAGTTCACTGTCAGGACAGAGTCAAGAAGGGCGGAGGCGGGGTCTGGGGTTGACGAAGCTAAACAGCCCGTATGCCTGTGTCACGTGCGCCTGGTCCGCGTACGAGGGACCAGGTTTTGACATACAACAAAGGGGCGGCTCGGATCCCATCTGAATGGGAGTACCGTAGAGGCCACATTACAGCCTCACTCTCCATTCCAAGAGGAGGAATGAGTTGTCATGTTAGTTGGCAGCACTTCATGCCAAGGATTTTAAGACAAAGCGATAGTTTAAAAGCACGTCCGAGTATTTATAGCGAGTAAAGTGCGCTAAGGATCAACCTGACACTCCCCTCTTCCGGGTACCAATCCACCGACTGAGCCGGTCATTTGTCTTGTGGGCGGACTCAACTCTGACAGCTGGTGCGGCGCGAACCTGCGCCTAGGCGTGCTGCCACACCCGCGTTCATCGCCTTTTTTTATTAGTTCGCAGCCAAAATAACGCGCGCCGTGTCCCAATGTGATCCCCGTGATGGCCCGGCGAGACTCCGGCGGCCTGCAAAGACTACACTAATCGCACCCTTGGGACCGACGAAAGTGGTTTATGGGGGGGAGGGGGGACCACTCACGTAGCCGTTTGGATCACGGTCTGGTAGTAGGTGATGTCCATTCGAACATCACGTTAAGTGGTGCAGCCGGAAAGTGACGGAGATTATTAAGGATCTAGTTCGCATATTACACTCTGACGGAATTATTAACTTCACTTTGACAATTCCGGCGTATATCTTACTCCTATATAAGTCCATCTCGCAGGAGCAGGAAATCGGCGAGAACTGGATATGTAGGCCCATTGAGAAAACAGAGTCCAGGGACACCGTTTATAGGGGATGTATTTTAATATTTATTAGTAGGGCAAATGTACGCGGCAATTAATTGAATCCGTGGGAGGCATTGGGTTGGGCAAGACGGTATGCTACAGGTCAACTTATTCTAGCCATAACCCGACGCCTTCCCTAACCCTCATCTTCTGCCTTGACCTTAAACGCAAAGTTTATACTAGCCCTAAATGTAATCATTTTCTCAAGCTTGGCCAGAAACTCAATCCCAAAGTAACTTTCCCGCCAAAATCAAGCAAGCAGGCATATTTTAGCAGCAAAAGCATAGGCCTGTATATTCAATCTCTATCGAAACTGGTTAAACACCGCCCAGGCTCTTAGTTAACGCCCTTGTTGGGAAGATCTTTGAACCACCTGCTTAGAAATCAGTTAAGCGCGAACGCAGACCAAGTCGAAAAGATATCAATCTGGTATGCGGGCTTTGACTTCATGTTGAATTCCCGCGATGCTGTCCGTAACCACTTTATGGTCTCGCAAAATGGAATATTAAAATGATTAATCAGAAACTTATACGGCCGTTGAGTTTCGGCGGGGTCGGGCAAGGCGTATGCAGCGGGGGAGGAGAGTATCAGTGGGGGCGACGGTGTAGAGAAGAACTGTCAGTAGACTGTGGATCGTGCCATACGAAATTTATGGTAAAGTGATTTTTATGGGTGGGGCAGCAAGCTAGACAGTAAGCTGACAGAATGAAAGAAAACACAGAACTTGTCCGGATTTATGCCGACAGTCTTATCGTACGCTATTGTACGACAACGGAAATGGGAGTAGTTATTAAACAATAAGCAAAAAGTAAATTTAACGAAATAACAGATCTTGAGTTAAGGTGTGAGGTCGTGGGAAGTAATCGTTGTTGATAGTGTAGTTTCTGCAACGGCCTGCAAATGCATGTCAAGATATAACCCCTATGACACGATCCGCAGTCTACTGACCGTTAAGTGGCGTCCTTCTGTACACCGTTGCCCCAGTGGGGAGAAAAGACGGGTCTGTGTTGCGTCCAGACGTCTTATTTTGGAAGACGTATTAGGCTTGTAAGTCTACTTTTGTGCTCATCAATGTCGACCTGGTGGTTAGTGCTGATAGTCAGTCGTATTGATGACATGTCGCGTGAGGGAACTCATTAAGCGCCGGCGTCACTCTGTCCTCCCCCTACATGTCTACAGCATCCAACTGAAACATAATCCTCCACCATAGCACGCAGTCAACCCTCTTCGACTGTACCTCCTGCTTACATCACTCTCAGTGACCGTCACGTTCATTCCCCGGATCGTTTAGTTACGCATTTTTTCTAGACTTATGCATATCCTCCGGCGACGTATTCCGTCGCCCTGCGGTCTAGTAGGGGGGTACTGTGGTGAGGTACCGGACTAATTTACCTTTGACAATTTAGTCCTGTTTTCTTTGCCCGGATTGCTTGTTTGAATGTGACGGAAAACAACACACCTGTACAACCCGCCTTGCTAGCATGCTCCACTGTCGTGCTCTGTTGCCAGGTTTCTTAACGTCCAAAATCTCTATATTATTCACTGCTCAGTTTTATTTGTTGCCTTTAAGGTTGGGGGCTCCTGAGATATAACTCGTTAGTTCGTGAGAACATTACCATTTACGTCACTTCTTAATTCAATTTTATTTCTTAGAAACGAATCGCCAAAATATCCCTCCGTGTAATCATTTGGTGCACAATCATCTTTTATGCTTAAAGATAGCGTACTTGTCAGTTTCGGCAAAAACTTTCCGACAACGGTATACAGAAGGAACCCACTTAACTGTTAGTAGACTGTGAGTGGTGTCGTATGGGGTTTTATCTTGACATACATTTGCAAGCCGTTGCAGAAATTACGCTGCCAACAGCGATTACATCCCATGGCCTGACACCTTAACTCAAAATCCGTTATTTTGTAAAACTTACTGTTTGTCTATTGTTTAATTACTATTCTTATTTCCGTTGTCGTACAATAGTGTAAGATAAGACTTTCGGCATAAATCCAGGCAATTTCTGCATTTTCTTTCATTTTGTCAGCTTACTGTCCAGCGTGCTGCTTCACGCATAAAACTTCCTCTACCATAAATCACGTATGGCACGATCTACAGTCTACTGACGGTTAAGTGGGGTCCTTCTGTATACCGTTGCCCCAATGGGGAGAGAGACGGGTCTGTTCTGCGTCTAGGCGTCTTATTTTGGACGACGAATTACGCTTTAAAGTCTATTTCTGTGCTCACCAATATCGACCTGGTGGTTTGTGCTGCTCGTCAGTCGTACCTTGCGAGGTAGTATTGGTAGCATGTTGTCGTGTGAGTTAGACTATGGCGGAGGGAACTTACAAGGTGCCGGCGTCACTCTGCCCTTTCTCGGCCGCCATGTTCCAGTCGCAAGAGGACTGAAGATGGACATGGGAGCAGTAGCTGATGTGGCATTAAATCCTCGCCTCTTGTTTGACAAAGACAAGGGAGACTGGGATGACCATTTCTGGCTTATTAGCTGTCGTCAGCCCGTCATACCCAACCCCGAAGTGTGGAACACCCGAGGATCGAACCCACAACCTGTTTGTTAGAATTCCACGCGTCTAACCACTGGGCCACTAGCCCGTTGCCCTGTCGGTTTTGATCGGGAATATACAACGGTAGGGGACGCTTACCGATCGTCCTCGGGTGTTCCACACTTCGGGGTTGGGTGTGACTGGCTGACGACAGCTAATAAGCCAGAAACGGCCATTTCAGTCTCCCTTGTCTCTGTCGGTAAAAACATACTGCCTCCATTATGCGCCTCTGTGCAGCTGCTGGTTGGGCTCGAGGGAGAGCCCGTAAGACACAACGGAACGAGTGAGTTCCGTAAGAACGATCGGTAGGCGTCCCTACCACTGAGTTTTTTGCGTATGCGCGTGGATGTTGAAGATTTTTGAGATTATGAAACAGTCAATTTCAAGGAGGGAGGGGCGGGCGGTTCGGTGGATTTTAAATGGCTACCCAGCTGTCAAAGAGTGGACAACTTCGGCGGAATCTGGACACACTACAGAAGACTCGAAACTTAGGTAAAGCAGGCTGTCTAACCATCCGACTTATGAGCCACCGTCTGAGGCCTTGACTTTTTCGCATCTGCACTAATTCATCCTCCCCACCGACTGTGGTGTATGGACTCGACCAATTCCAATGCAGTAGGCTGACTGCTCAAACTGGTTCTTCCTATTGACCCAACTGTGAAAAACTCGGCGCCTCTGTGGGATTCGAACCCACGCAGTAAGGGGAAGGCTTTAGCGCAGCCAACGCTCTAACCACCTGAGCTACGAGGCCCCGCCGGACGACGCGAGTTTAATCACATTTGGGTCAAGTTACACCCGCTCAACCTACTGCAACGTCTGGAATCCACCAAATCTGATACAGTAAGTTGACTGCCCAAGCAGGATTTCCTAAGTAATTCACCTAGAATCCACCAGATGACTACCAGGCTCGCGTAATTCATTGATATTTTGGCAGATTTTGACTAATTCATATTGACCCAACTGTGAAAAACTCGGCGCCTCGGTGGGATTCCGGCGGGGCCTCGTAGCTCAGGTGGTTAGAGCGTTGGCTGCGCTAAAGCCTTCCCCTTACTGCGTGGGTTCGAATCCCACGGAGGCGCCGAGTTTTTCACAGTTGGGTCAATATGAATTAGTCAAAATCTGCCAAAATATCAATCAACAAACTGGTTCTCCTGAGCAGCCAATCTAGAATTCGCCAGATGATCACCAGGTTCGCCCTCTACTAGGGGGGGAGGGGGGGTTGGGCATGCACAGCTCCATCCTCGCGCACGTGGTTGATTCTGGGCATCGCATGGACCCTAACGATACCTTCCGTGTGATTTAAAAGGTCCCACCTAACTGCTTCTAACGACTGAGCCGGCGCTTACCAACAACAGCAGAAGCGACTGCCATCAGGCTCCGGAGGCCGGTCCTGTGCGCGCAGAATGACCTCTTGCAGGCTTCGCGTCTACCGTGGTCAAAGATCGATTAATTGCATACTTGGCTCCGCGCCCTCGTCCCCCTCCGCCCCCCTCCCCCCCTGCAACACGGATCCACGTGACCCTCACGGCCACTTATTGTCTCCTCCCTCCCTACCCTTAGTCCCGCACCCCGCTTGTAGGAAAAGACGAACCATAATCGATTAACCTTATCGCCCACACGCTCTACTTTGTACATCTTTTCCATACAGATGTACTAGCCCGATGAGAATTTGTTAAAGACACGCGTATGCTTGCAAAATACTCAACCAGATTTGAATAGTTTACCGAGGAGAATGACTTAGTTCATGTATGAGAAAGTCGGGTCTATCGTTCGAATCCCCGCAGCTTAGGCGGTTACAGCGCTGGCTATACAAAAGTCTTGCCCTTTCCATTACAGGCCCGAACCCCGCCGAGTTTTGCACATTTGGGTAGTTAACAGTAAATATTTTCAACCATGATTACAACCGCGCTCGGAAGGCTAGTAGCCGTCAATCATCATTACAATGTTCGGTGCTGTGTCAGGATCATCCACCTTTGCAGTCGACGGTTCCAAAGGCGCAGACCTTACAGCCTGAATGACTGCAACATGTACTGCGATAGTTTGACGATCACAATCGACAGTGTGTCCTACAGTAGGGTGGATCCAACACCGGCGATTTGTCCGTGAATTAATTTATGGCGGGGCAGACTTTCGCAGCACCTATCTCACTCCATCCTTCCCCGCGAACCTGGGCCCGATGTCAAGACCGGTGGCCGGATCGGGTGCAGAAGCGATGGCCGAATGTCCTTGAACTTTGTAAGCAGGTGAAGCGGACGCGACGGGTTCCTGGCACCGGCACACCAGTCTTAATGCGATGGGTTCGCTGGAGCCCGGCTGGGTCGGTGCGTAATGCAAATATGCGATGACAGTGAGGACAGGATAAGACTGCGACCAGTGAGAGGGGTAGGAGTGTCCAGTTAGGGGTGCCCATGCATGGGTGGTAGGTCGTGCCATGCATTGGTGACTGCACTTCATGGCCCTTAGTTGGCACCCAATTCTCAAATGTGTCTCCTCGAAGCTAGGTTCTGTCTAACGGCCACGCCACGGTAGCCACCTCGATTGGCGGGCTCAATCAGATGGAGGTATCCAATGTTGCTTGTGTCCCCACACCCGCCGGGGCGGGTGTCCTCAACCGTCCATCCACGACCTTAGACGTCGTCATCGACCGGCTCCTCGAAGTGGGAGGGAATAACGACCCCCACCTCCCACCTTCCCTCCCAGAAACCATCAGAGCCGCCCAACAATCCTCCAGTAGGAAGGCACGGGATCCGACGCGATTCCCGCCGAAAATTACAAGCACGGTGGCCCTCAGCTAATGGAAAAACTGACGATATTTCGGGAGACTTGGTGCCAAGAACGAGTTCCTCGGGATTTCAAGAACGCGAAAATCGTCCATTTCTACAAGCGGCAAGGGAACCGGCAACTCTGCATTAATCATCGAGGCATACTCCTCTTCAACCCTGCAGGAATGATCTTTGCTCGCATTCTCCTCAATCGCCTTAATGACCATATAGAACAGGGAATTCTCTAGGAAAGCCAGTATGACCGTCAACGACACCGCAGTATCTCCGCCGCCCGCCAACTACAAGCTAAATACCAGAAAATGCGCACCTACTTGGACCTAACAAGGGCCGTTAACACGACGAATCGTGATGGACTGTGGAAAATCACGCCGAAATTTGGCTATGCTGGGCGATTCACGCACATGACAGACAAGCTTCGCGAAGGATGGTGGCGCGCGTCGCAGACAGTGAGAAGCATCTACACAAGCCAAGGAAGTAAGGCATATTTGCGAAGTTGCCCCTCTAGCCCCTTAATTCTCATATCTTATGTCTACTATCATTAGCGCCTCCAGATCAGCATGCCCTACAGGACCGATAGCAGGCTTCCAAACCTCCGACGTATGCAGGATCCAGCGCGAATTTGTTCCCGACTTGCGCATCGTGGACGACAGCGCGCCCAACAACGCGACTTAAGCAGATATGCAACAGAGCATAGGCCTCTTCGCTGCCGGCTGCGCCTACTTCCGGCTGCCAGTCGTTATGGACAAAACTAGAGTTCTGCACCAACCACTACCCAACGCTACAGGCAATGTTCCTGACAACCACGCCAACGACATCCAGTCGAAAACTGTGGATAATTTACCTTACTTAGGCAGGATATCCTCACTGCGTCAAGGTCAATAACGAAGCGGCTCATCGATTCTCGAAATTCGGCCAGGCCGTCGACCTGCTGTAGAACGAAGTATGGAGTCGCGGTGGTCTTGATCTCAATACCAAGCTGATGATTCACAAAGCTGTCATCCTGACGACGCTGTTGTATGGAGTGGAGACCTGAACAGTCTACAACAAACAAGCGAGGAGACTCAGTCCCATCCACCTGGGTTGTCTTAAGAGAATCGTAAGACTGAGGTGGCAGGACTGTATTCCGGACACGGAAGTTTTGGATCGGGCCGGAATCTCCAGAATCCACTCCACTTTGTGGAAATAGACGATGAGCGACTACTCTGGTGAATCCTCTACGAGGATGTCTCGACAGAGGCTCAAACAGGACATTTCAACACACTACTGCACTTATAAATCAACCAGAAAACCCTGTAAGACCGGGCACAGGACCGACTGTTCTGTAGGAGGGCAGTGAAGACTGGAGCAGAAGACTATGAAGCCAACCGGATAACCACTACCAGAGCCAAAAGAGATGCTCACAATTCTCAAGCATCTCCGACGCTCAAGTCCAACACCTTTCAACATGTTAACGCTGTCAGCGGACTTCCTGTGTGCAGGCTGGTCTCATCAAATATCTCGGGACCAGATGTAACAACAGCCCAACAACCCCAGCTGCTTCCTCCACAATCGCTCTCATCGTAGCCGCTGTACCAACCTCCATAGAGAGCACGGTGATAACCTCACTCAGCATCGATCAGTACCCCGTCGATGCCCTGCCGACGTCGATCGCCGCCATCTCCATCATTTCTGCCACAACCTCCGTGACAGCGGCGATTATTACCAGCTGCCCCACTGCTGCGACAGGTGGGAACAATGCTGGCACCTCGTCAACCACCAGCAATCTGTACTTGATACCAACCTGTACTCGGTACGATCGCACATGGGCCTTACTCATCGGCCTGGTCGGTCACTTTCGAATCAAGCGTCCAAATACTGCTGAACCCGTGCCTGGTGCACCAATCTACAGTCGCCTCCACTATCCACACTGCCCCCGAATATTCACACCGGAATTTACCGCAGTCTCGACACACCTTGCACCTCCTGCATATTTACTATGCCTAGCTCAAACCACAGCCCGCCACCCATCACACAGCGCCATTAGCTCCACCACACTCAACACGTCTTGCACATCCATCGTGTCTAGCTCACGCTACACCCAGTCGCCCAGTGTGTCTACCATCAGCGGCACCACCACTGCCGCCGTCTCCGAAACCGACACTCACACCGTCGACTTTTCTTGTCCCCACCGTCCCCATAGATTCCCCTGACATATTCGCCCGGTCGGTCATATGCGAGTCCATCGAACAGAGAATGGCAAACCAATACCTAGAGCACCCACGCACACTCACCGCATCCCCCTCAACTGCCCTCACTGCACTCGCACATTCACTCACTGCATGGGCCTATTAGGCCACATCCGCATTCACGAAGACCTGCGGCGGGCAACCGCCGGCTAAAACGCCCCATCACGTCTTCGATCACCTGCATCACACAACATCAACCTCATCATCGTCCATTAAAAGCATCAAATTGTCCCGTACCACGCAGATAAGGAGTGTGCGCCTCGACTCCGTCTCCATGCAGCGACCCGCAAACCAGTGTTGGAGGTCCCCAAATACACTCACCACATCCGTTTCTGCTGTCGATACTGTCTACGCGCGTTTACTCACCTCACGGGCTTATTCGGTCGCATGCGTCTCCACGAAAATCTGTGGTGAACCACTGTAGACTAGACAACATAAACTATCGACGCCTGGCCAGCAGCTGCGTCGACATGGAAAGCCGCGTGGCAGGTGTTCGTCGTTCATCTTTGTAGCGTGGCCTCCCCACTATCAACTGAATCTCTCTCATTATGTTGTGGATACCGAGGACGCCAGTTCTTTCAAGGATCTCATTGTCTAGGATCCTTTCCTGCTACTTCCCCTTCAGCATTCTTCGAGCAGACCCGAGGTAAGAAGGGCTGAGCCCGTTTGCTTGACTTTCATAAACGGCCTGCAACTCAGTTCCATACAAAGGCGTTTTCGGAGGAACAGCCCAGTAAGTCATGAGTTTTCAGCTTAGTTGGATGCCGTGACTGAAAGTTCCAGATGTAGTGGTTTAGCCGGCCGAAGGCCTGACCAGTTCTGGGACCTGACTTACGGTATCGTCACTAGTCTTGATGTTTCTTGAAAGTGGACTCTCGAGATACGCGAATTTCCCCACTGTTGGTAGACGGGTTCCATCAACTTTGATGCGGGGCTCGGCGTAGTCGGGATAATTGTCATTAAGGCGTTTCGGGTGCTGACGAAGTGCACGACCGCAGGACTCTATTACAGCGGCCTGGGTGGTACTCCCCGGCTACCTTCCCTGGATTTCGGCAGTCGTATCCACCTTTAGGTTTTGTACTTTTTTCCGCTTTGGAGGTCACATGCCTGCTAAAACTCAGTCGGCGTTTTGCGATATCATGTAATACAGCATTGGATGACAGCTTCCTTGACAGTCGCCTGCGCAGCTGCAGTTGGATCCTCACATACAAGACCAGACGGAAGTGATTTGTCCAGCAGCCGGCACTGCACATCGTGACAGTTAGGAGTACATAATGAGGGTCAGGCTTCCGAACTACGACATTGTTCAGCAGATGGCACTGACGCGGACAAGGAGGCATTCGCATTACCTTCCTTTTTATCTAAAGTAGGAATGTGTTGATAAGATAAGGTTGTGTTCTGAGCAGGTCTACAGAAGGAGAAGGTCAACGCTTTTGCTGTTGCCGGTCCCAAGGTGTCCGAGTAATCTTCCTATTCAGCATTGTCAATGGCGAGGCGGAAAATGACTTCACCAAGGACAACCAGTTTGCCGCCCTTAAGACAGTTGCTGAGAAGGCGTAAGGCCTTCGTAGAACATAATCTTCACGCTCTAGGAGCTGGTCTTTGGGGAGATGAAACGTTGACACTGATGGTAAGTTTGTTCCCACGGAGTGAGATCGTCATGATCATGGGGTGACTGTTCACGCCCTATAGCAGCAAGACAGTCGTCTAATGACGTCTCTGATGACGAAGACGAATCCAACTTCTGGGCACGTCGTCTTTGAACATCCGCCCCGGAAGTTGTATGCGACACCAACTGTCTCCAATTGTCCCTGCTAAGAGAAGTTGGTTTCATTGAGCCGCACTGTCCCCTTTATAGCGGTGTTACTTTATCCTCAAATCTCTCTTTCTCTCTTCATATGGAAACCCTTTTAACAAAAATTCAAAAACTTGTTCATTACATTCGTCGTCTACGTCCATATCACACACCCCAGTCCTTAATCTGGCGATTCATAGATGGCTGTATTCTTCCACTCATTCTTTATTGTTCTCCAGTTATTTTTCCAGCTTTACTTAAAAAAGATCTAATTATTTTTAAACGTGTCATTCGAATGCTCGCCTCTGCTGCTGGTGTTTTCTATCATCTTTTAGTTGATATCATCGTGCAGCGACACTTCAACTCGGTGGAGCAATTCGCTGACCGAATTCTGAATGACACCGTCCATCCCCTTCATAATGAGTTAATGGCTGCGAAATCCTTACGCCCCATGCGTCGATGCTTCCGCCACATCCCTTGCCGCACTTCGGCCTATCGGAATTCCATACTGCCATTTCTAGCCCGGTATCTCACCTGCAAAGATGTTGAAAAACAAAAACCAAAACTCGATCTTGCACCTTAAAGTCCTTTTTTCTCCGTATATAATCATGTCCTCCTGTCCAAAACCTGTTAATCTCTATGGTAATCACTGTGTACTGGAGAACCGTTTTTGCTGAAAGTTTTGAAAGTTATTTTCAAAGTAAAGCAGTCCTCTCTCAAAAAAATTTCACGGACGACCAGAGCAGCCCTTTTTTCGACCTTTTTTTTAATGAATTGTTGGAAAGCATACGAAAATTCCAGGCTGCAAAGATGAGCAGTGTAATTTCGATCAGGTTTCCGATGGCGCATTTTAACAGCAATTTATAGGGCATCTTTTTAAACCGCTCATCGCAAGAAAGTAAGCAGTGTAACACCTGCATAGGGCTTCTAAGTCATCTCAAGTGGTCGCCAAATTCCACCATGGGTTGCAACTTTTTTAAAAGCAATAACGACCGGAATTGGCCTGGGTCATGTATAGGATAAGATGTCGTACTCTTCGACAAAGGGAGGTTGGGTATTAATTCAGGATCGCTGGGTGTGTAAACGCATACAGCGGACACTCTCGTCTGATTTATCCGGCTAACGAAGGACGGTTTCCAGTGTGTGACCGTGGGACTAAACAGAGGTGAGAGCGGGATGTCGGGACGGGGCGGAGCAAATATATCCACGATGTTTGTCGATACGTTTTTTTTTTGCGGGGGGGGAGGCATCAGTGTATCGTTTGTAGCTGCTTTTTACCACCATAGTCGTGCCTGCACTACCAGGCCCATTTGGCGTCGTTTGGGCTGAATTTTCGTGCTTGGTAATTATCAATAGGGCATTTGCGGCAGGGTGTAGTCTCAAATGTAAGGTTGCGCAATTTTCATCTAAAAGTATCGATAGACTTGGTGCCATCGTACGGATACAACGTAGGTTCCCGCTCACATTACTCCATACATCTCGCAAAGTGTGCACACGCAAACATTGAAACGGTCATAGCCGGCCATTTGAACATGGGACCCCTCGGCTAGGGTGGCACACACCACTTGACCCTGCTACCACAAACCCGTAAATGCAGTTGAAATCACTGCCTCTATCCCATGCACGGATCGACACCATCGGAAAACCCCCTGGCCTAACCAGCGGTCACAGCTACAAGGGTCAATGTATCGGTGTTCTGTGCACAAAAACCTTTATATCGCGCCTTTTATTTGTTCCTGTTAACCACGACTTGATTTTGTGACTGTGGAATCAAAATTTACAACCACTACTTTTGACAGTTACATGGAATTGTCAGCAGAATTTAAGCATATTGTGGTATAATTCAAAAGGGATTGAATGCTAACGGATTTATTTTTAAATTAAAAACTCGATTTAAAGGGGTGAGCTTGACGAATACAAAATACAGATACACAGAAAGAAAGTAGACCTGCAGACTTCTTTTGCACATCACTGAAAGTTAATACAGCGTGCCATCCTATTCAATCTTTTATATTTTATGAAACCTTTCAGTACTGCGGCTTTTCTGGAATCTCTCGTTCAATACGTGCATTCTACGGCCACACAAATGATTACCGGATAGGTTACTTTAAGCACACACTGCGTTTACAAGTTTCTTCCATATCGTTGCTGGAATCAAACTGGAATTCAGCATGACGATTTTAATTATTAAAAGACCTTAGAGATCCTTGCAGGTTTCAAAGTTTCTGGTGTTATGATCTATAATCGACAATTTAACATCGGCAGCACTTTCCTAACTTCCACAGTATTTCTTCCAGAACCATACTTACTTATTAACCTCATTTTGAAACCTGGTACTGACTATCAATGCCACCGAATTGCTAGTGGTTACAGTAGTAAGAGCAGTGGTAGTAGTAGAGATGATAGTGATCGCAGTGGCGGTTGTGTTCGCGGTAGTGACGACAGCGTTATTGGTGTCAATGGTGGTAGCCGTGGCAATGACTTTATTGGAAAGAGTGTGAATATTGATGGTAGTAGTAGCAGCAGCAGTAGGAGTAGATATAGTGGGTGTGGTAGTAGTAGTAGCTGCTAGATACCCCAGCGCTGGGCCAGCTGCAGGCCAGCGCTCGTCCGCGCGCAAGGGTAACGTGGGCGTGAATGAATAAGCTCTATATGAGAATCAGTCAGTGCCAGTCTGGTCAGCTGATTGCGTGATAGTGAAGTTTGTGGTCGCCCGTGATTAGCTATCCTCAGGGCCGAATGTGTTCATGTTCTGGCGCTCGAGGCTCGTGACCACATGAGTCCCAACGTGGCGTGGGTGCCAGAGGCAGAAGGCTAAACCTCGTTTGAGGAGTTACAATAGTACTTATTTTGCCCCTCAGACCGACCACGCGGTGCATGTGCTCGGCCAACACATGGTCTGAATAGGAATCCAAAAAGGTTTTATCGGAGATTTGCACTAGTAACAAATGCCGACATTGGGGTGCAGTGGCCAGCATATATGCAGTGTATAAAGTCTTAGTCAATTTCCATTGTGAATCAGGGGCTGTGGTGATAGGCATAACTACAAGTTTACGCCGTGCCGGCCACCTGCGCCCTCTTCCACGTCCAGTCTTATTGTCGCTGTCTTGACACCGGGTTCAAATGGATAAGGGTGAGAGGAAGCGGTAGATTTAGCGAAAGTCCACTATCCCTTTCAGCTAACGCACGCGCATGTCACCATCATGTCCCACCCTGCTGGGGAGCACACGGTGGACATAGTCGACAACGATGGTCGAACTGTCAATAGTGCGCGTTGTGCCAGTATTGTCAGTAGTGCTGGTAGTGGACGAAGTGATGGCAACGTCATTCTCTGTTATAATGGTCGTGGTAGTTGTAGTAATGATAATATCTGAAGTATTGCTAGTAATACTGCATGATTTCGACATCGCTTGAGTGGTCTACACTGAAGTGCGTGTTACAAAGTGTAATTTATGTGGAATACTCCTTTCACTCCTGGGTTACAGTACGGTTTGCTGTGGCGGAATACGCCGGAAGTGGCCGATGCGACGTAATCATTTCCTGATACGTGTGAAAAAAGGCATTATTAGAACTTAAACCCTTACTGCAATAGTCGGCTTTACCTTGCCATGGCCCATAATCCGAAAAGAAGATAAGTTTGAAAAATACTTTACTCTATTTTGGCACTTTTTCCTTTCCAAACTATTATTGACTTCCGTTTTACACTGGCGTAAAAAACAGATTCCCGGATGCCTGGACTTATTATTAAGAATTAGTAAATACTGTACCATTGGATGCCAGGGTGCCTAATAGTATCATGCGGTTGAAGGTTAGTATTAGTGGCTGGTTGTAGGGGCCATGTTCTATTCCCTAATTAGACTTGTCCTTTCTGTTCTTATAGACCGCCTGTAGTGGGACTGCCTATCTCCATATTTCCATACTATTACATTCACCTAATTTGTGACAAGTGGTGAGCCTGAAACCGATTTGTTTGGCCTGACACATCTACTTAAGCTTAATTTCCGCTTTCGGGTTTCTTCGAACGAGCAGTGTTGGGGGTTTAATTCGGAGGCGCCGCAAATTTGGTTCGCACTCAGGTTTTACAGGCTTCCAGCAATACATTATCCTCTTTTGTGTATCAAGCATCTTTGCATCATTAATTCTCCTGCTTAAGCAATCCCTATTTCCTTCTATCTTCCTCCAGGTGGTTTTTTAAATAAAATTACTGGTGTGCAAACGTTAATGAGGGACATCCATGGTGCCTTGGCGGTTGAATACTACACCATATTTTCACACCAAATCGAAGAGATCTCTTATCTTATCCCTCGAGGGATAAGAAATAAAGTGAACAACCTAAAGTAAAGGGACATTTTTGATTTTAATTTGCAAGCCGTCTGTGTCGTGAGTAGAAAGGGGCAAGTAATATAGAATCAAAAAAAACTTTTGCCCCAGTTCAAAATCATGCCGCCAACACATATCTAATCTACATATTCGTTGAATACACCAATGTTGATCCGACGTTTCACGCTTTGCTTACTCTTTCCCATAAGAGAATAAACATCAAAGAATTAAGAGATTTTTAGATAACTCGTTTGCTTTTAGCAGAGTCATGAGATTTTTAGCACGTTTTATAGACGAATTATATCAGTTATTGTGTTTTGTTTGTCTACTTGCGAATAGGAGCGTCTGTTTGACTTAGGTGTGTCACTTCAACAACTGGACCGAAATGGATTTGGCCAAGCCTCCAGCGCCTTTAAAAGCCATTACTATGGCATGCAAATGTGCCCAAGAGCACGAAGAGCGCGACAAGATTGTTGCTTATTACTGTAGGTTTTATTTGTTATGTGTTATTAAGCACAGGTCGCATGTACGCCGTTCAAACAGGCGTAAAAATTGACGCGAAGTCAAAAGAATGCTCGGCCTTCCTTGGTGCATTGTTAGATAATCTGGACGCAATGAAACTTGCACTAAAGAATGATGAGCGCATTTCGTCAGAACTCCACGGTCAGGCATACATCGAAGAGTATGCGCAGAAGTTGTTCGCTTTTGCGTTTAAGCGTGACGAAGCATCTGACTTTGGCCCGTAATTTGGCGATACACACTAAATACTTTTTAGTGCCACAATAAAATCTTTTATGACTGCAGGAGTTTTGATGGATGTACTATCCTTCTTTGGCGAAGTTCCCGAAGAGGTATATTTCCTTCCTGACCGTCACTTTGCCAGATTGTGAAAGCTCGGAAGTACGCAAAGTATAAGGCTCTTTATATAAAAAGATGCCTGGATAATGGTGAAGTTCCCGTTGCGGGTCCCGCTTCTGTTGATGATGCATCTTCGGTTCCCGGTAAGATGGTTGCGCTTTTCTCCTTTATAACCGTTTGAAAAGAATCGATACATGCTTTAGAAGTACACACTTAATCATAAATCTTCCCAAAGAATTAAAACATGTCTGCGAAGTCATTTTCAAAGGAAACGATGCCCTTTTTAGTCTAAGATATGACTGGTTCCTGTGGCGATGTCATCCTCCACGCAGCTCTAATTAATTTCGACAGACGGCGGCTGACCTCATCTTTAGGGGCGGGTCTTGCGGTGACATTACTTGTCGACGGATTGGTTAATCAGGCCTGTAGGCGACCTCTTACCTTGAATCTCGCGGGGTGCTTAACCACGGTTTTGCGAACCTAATTGGCCAGGCGCAGTGAAGGCATGATATTGTCGGGTCTGCCAATTATTGTCGCCATCAGGGGGTCGAAATAACGAAGACCACGGTGGGATGGAGTTACACTTAAATAATTTAGATTTATGCTTCTCCTACCTCTGTGCTTCCTTAAGAAACTAAAAAAGTAGACAAAACACTATAATGTGCTTGGGGATTTGTAGGAGAACCAGCAGTATCATTAACCAACAAGCTGAATAGTCGGGGCCTTCTTTTGCTAGAGATTTCCACGGGTTTCACCCAAGACCAAACAGAAAGCTGAACAGATATTTGTGGAGAGTATTAGAGAGGAGCGAGACGACTCGAAAATAAAAATCGGACAGAAACATCTGAAATGCAGCGAAGACTTGGTGCCAAGATTCATTACCAGACGGGATTCGTTGCAGACTTTCATAAGGTAAGAAGGTGGAATATTTTCCATCGACGCAGGTTGGCCTGAGGACGCACGTTGACAAGCACAGGCTTCTGTCTCAAAAGCTATCTGTTACCGGAGAACAACGAAATAAACTCCCTAGATCATTCTGCATCGTCCTATATATTTGGATGGAACAACCTGAAGTAGGTTTAAAGTATCGCAAATTCGTTCACATGGATGGGACCGCTACCATGAACGACCTGCCACTGAACAGTTACTTTGTAATAGTTAGAAGCCGCCACTATGTCGTCAAGGCTGCCCGGAGTACTTGTACTTGGTACGGCTGCGATCATGTCTGATCTAGCTGCCCGGAGCGCCGTAATCCAGTGAATTCGCTTTGCTCCATTCATTTTATCCATAGTTTGTATTCTGTTGCGTGTTTTTTGGATTTTGTCATGTTGCTTAGTTTAAGTAGGGTCAACATGCGTTGACCAACCAGTTACCATATAACAGCTACCAAAAGTATTGTTTGAAATGAATGCAAAGTAGAAAAGTTGAAAAGAAGGTAAAGAGAAGTGAGGAAAATGTCACGAGCGGCGCTTAACTTGCATGCTGAAAACATTAACACCCATAGGCAAACAGACGGCAACAAAAAGAACGAGCGGGCCGTCTGTAGAAAAGCAAGCTAAACTTGCTCTTAATAGCAGAAAAAAGTACCCATCCATTTGTAATTTATGTTCTTTGTCCCACGTTTTTCAAATGGAGAAGACAAAGAAGTTCGAGATATCTGATATCGTTTGCCCTGTAGCCCAAGTCCGAACCATCTGGCGTGTGCACGACCAGGAGTAGGCGAATAATCTCCAGATAGGGCCAACGTCAAAATGAATTGGCTCTCGGGTTTGACGAATGAGCGCACCAAGGCTGCTGTTAATTACGCCTGCCGGGCTACTCAGTAGAGAACGAAAATGGCTTAGGGGGCGGGGAAGTGTGAATGTCCGTTGATGTGCTCAGCATCTGACAATATGCAGTTCACCAGCAAAACATAAATATCTTCGACTGGACCGAAGACCGAACACCAAACTTAAGTTCAAATCTCACTCCGCACCGCCTGTGGTTGAGGTTTTACCTACTCACGACTACGTCTCTGACTTTGTCGGGCGCCGCTTTGGGACATACATAGGTGAAAGTTGGTCATTAGGGTCGTTCCTTTGGCCAAAGCCGTTGAAGGAAGCAGCTATACAATACATTTAAAATCGTAAGTCTCATGCGCTCACTGTAGTAAGCACACTTGCTTTTTTTGAAGAATCCAAGAGTGCTTTTTACTGTCAAACTAACGGTGAGCCTGACACTGTCACGTGTTGACTGAAACAAGCGTATACAAAGTATCCAGGAAAGTCTCCGTTTTCTAAAACTAGGAAACCACAAGCCATACACGGGAAACCGTTATGACAGCCTTTTGAACTGATATTTGATTTGGAGAACGAATTCTACGTTGTCAGTGTGCATAACCATCACGGTGAAACTTATCAAGCAAAATCGCGGTTAGCACCTTTCCATACGAGACGTAGGGTTAACTTGTAGGCGGTTTCAGGAATCTCAAATAACATGACATAGCAAGCGGTTGAGCGGTGGAAATGCTGTAAAGAACCCTAGGTTTCAACTTAGTCGGATCATTTTCTAGTAAAACAGATTTCTCCTACTCTACAATAGAACTTAGAGACCAGTGCAAGCAGAAGGAAATGCATACAGTCGGCAAGGCAGCACGTGATATATGACTGATTCTGTGTCATTGTCAACGTTGCCTTCTGATTTCCCATCCTGCCTCCTGGCCCGGGCGGGAGCGGATTGCATGAGAAACCTCGGTCATTGGCCTGTGAAATGGGACATTTGACAGAACAAGTGACCGAAGGGATGAATTTTCCCTGGCAGCCCAGTCGCTCACAATCTGCTCGGTCAGATGAGAGGCGCAGACGGCGCCCCAACGGGGTCACTGCCGAATTTTCCGCAAGCTATCGCGTTTATAGTCATGTTCCTGGGACAAAAATCCGCAAAAATCCCCATTTGTTTTGCCGTTATCTTCCACCGACTGCATTCTGCCCAAAATTTGTGCTAAAAACCGGTTGGTAGACCAACAGGCAGTTCGGTTTACAGCTTTCCTAGACTTAGACCGATCATTCTTACATGTTACATTCATTCACCCTATCTACTGCCTTTTGCGTTCCTCATCCATCTATCCACCCAGGTGGTAACTTCTGCGTGATGTCTAAAACGGCGACTTACGAAACCAGATGCACGGTCTTTGGTCAATCAAAGCCACTCAGACAGTGGTTCTTACTGTATCCCCTGAGCTGGTAGCAATGGCGTTGCGGTACTTTGTAGGTCTAAATGATGTGGCGAATGATGTTTTATGGTAATTACAAGTAGCTTGTAGTCGTGGAAGCCAGGTACATCGGGCTGGACTTCATGTGGGGCAAGATTGAAGTTAGTTTTCTTGCCGCATTGCATTACAGTCACATTTTCGTTCTTGCCCATACTGGCGCACCTTCAGCGCGGTCACTTCCGACTGACTTTAGAATCCTATCTCTTACCAAGTGGTTTGTACCTCCTTAAGGAAGCAGTCTGGAGTCTGGGCGGTTTATGCCCCGTGGGCTTCAACTACCGAAGAAGCAAACGCGCGTCCTAATTTTATGTTTTTTTAAAACGTCAGATGTAGGTGGTGTTAATCTGGTTCTTGTATCCCTGTTTTGCCGCGCCCTCAAACATGCTAAATCGGGTCTGGTTCCTGGTTCTTACTGCATCCCCTGAGCTGGTGGTACTTTGCAGGTCTACGTGATGTGGCGAATGATGTTTCATGGTAATTACAAGTAGTTAGTAGTCGTGGAAGCCAGCCATACTGGCGCACCTTCAGCGCGGTCACTTCCGACTGACTTTAGAATCCTATCTCTTACCAAGTGGTTTCTACATCCTTAAGGAAGTAGTCTGGGCGGTTTATGCGCCGTGGGCTCCAACTACTGAAGAAGCAAACGCGTGTCCTAATTTTATGTTTTTTAAAAAAAGTCATCTGTAGGTGGTGTTAATCTTGTTCTTGTGTCCCTGTTTTGCCGCGCGTTGAGAGAACCACATGCCGGCAGGCAGCATCAGTCTGCAGAGGCCCCGTAGCTCAGGTGGTTAGAGCGTTGGCTGTACTAAAGCCTTCCCCCTTACTGCGTGGGTTCGAATCCTACCGAGGCGCCGAGTTTTTCACAGTTGGGTCAATATGAATTATTCAAAATCTGCCAAAATATCAATGAATCAGCCAGGAACCATTTTCCCTATCTACCGCGGTCTGTCCCTACCTTGCCTCTTGCAGATCTCAAGAGCCTCTCTAAGCCGACGGCGGACGCCAAACCCACCTCGCAGCCGCCGGCGCCCCCTAAGGAGGCTTCCAGCGGAAGTCCTGGGAAGGCGGACAACTCCCAGGCTTCGCCCTCCAAGGAGCCGGCCCAAAGTGGGGGGAAGTTGGACCCTAAGCTTACTGCATTAGCCGTAAAGCATGCCAAGTACGCCATCAGCGCATTGGATTATGATGACCGGACCACTGCCATTAAGAACCTCCAGGAGGCCCTCAAGTACCTGACCACTCAGTGATCCACCAGCTGTTCTCATTCCTTCGATCCTAACGCTTTCTCTCCATCTCTATTTTCTATACAGAGACCTGATGTCGCGCTTCCTTTTGTGGGAGTTCCACGCCCCCTCCCTACATTGTCCCTCATTTTTTTTCGTTTGTGAATTTCTTATTTTGGTCCTGCTTTTGCATCCCGTTCGGCAGACATTGCACTTGCCATTCAAGGGGACAGGGGGGAAGCCGGTGGCGGGGCGGATAGTCCCAACTACGGAACAGACGTGAGTGCAGTAATTTCCCTGTAGAGTTTCTGCCACAAATTGGGAGTGTTGACATCAGGGCGATGAAACCGTCGCAGACAAAGGCAGTTTGCTGGTTAGAATCCCTACAAGTTTAAAAAGCGTTTTTGGGAGATATGCGTCACCCTCCATCCTTGTTTCGACCTTGTCTCGAATGCAAATGGGTACAGTTTCACATACTAACGAAATGCTCCAACATAAGCGTTGCTGAGCGGTTGGAGTTTGGCGACCGCTATCAGTTCCACTAATTGTCGCATGATTCTCGGATACAGAGTAATTTTCCTGCAGATTTGCGAGTTTGGCACAAAATGACATTCGCAGATCTGGCTCGATTGTCCGACGGTATACAGACATTTGCTTGCTCTAAGGGGCCCAGGGAGTATGGCCGATTGAAGGCGACAGGCAAGGTCTCCTCTGGAGCAGAGGGAGTTTCTTAGATTCCTGTGGGATCTTCTAAATGACTTCTCGGATTCCGGCTAGACGCCTTGTCGGACAGATCGCGCCGCTTGAGGCCGTTGGTTCACGTCTTGTGGACCACAAGGCTCGGACAGTCCAGGAGGCCAGTTAGGGGGTGGCTTGCCGGTCAATGGTCGCATAGGACGGTTTGGTTGGGGGACGGATCCCTTGGCTTATGTATCAACGCAGTCTGCCTCCACGCCAGCTTAGGCTTCTAAGTCGATGCGGGACGGGCGGCGAGGCCATATTTGGTGGTGAACAACATTCACCATTTCCCTTTGCAGCTCTAGTTTGTGAGTTTTAGGTCGCTGATGTGTCAAATGGGTGCCCGATTATGTCGTTCGCCTTATCTCTGCATGGTCTTCGCGACTGGAGTCCACCGGTCGCTAGTCCGACGCCGCGCTAGGTATCCTTCAGCCTGACAACGCCCTGGGCACCAACACTTTCGTTGGGACAGGGGTCTTACACGTCGGACGTTTCGAATCTTTCGGCCCATCGTCAGATACGTTCAGACGTATAGGTGTTGGACACAGGGGTATTCTTAGGTAGCGGCCGCCAGTCCATGGTTAGCGCCTTCCACAGACACCTCATCTAAGAAGGACTGTGAATGTCTAGCGGCCGTCTATTCTGATAACTCGGACACCAACCGACACGTAGAACTGGATGCGGTGTACAACAGCCCCAAGGAAAAATGGACAAGGCATTGGCCAATCAGAACATTACGCCAGCAGGAGTGACAGGTGTATTAGCCGTCAACAACCAGCTGTACCGAACCTCAGTGCTTGCTGCACCTGAGACCCGATCCTGCGCTCTTTTAGTTATTAGTCAAACGCTTTAGCAACTGAGCCATGGACTCGCTGTCCTGTCTTTTGTGAGTGCATACATTAACTAGGGTAGAGTACGCTCACCTATTGCGTTAGGGGAGCTGCTCGCCACGTTGTGCTTTTGAGCTTGATGTAGAACCCCACCAACAGTATCTCGGCAGCTGGCATTATGGTTAGAATAGCATGTTCGGATCTCGGGTGTTTCAAAAAACTGGGGTTGAGTATAGCTTGCCTATGACGACTAGGAAACCGGAAACTATCATTCCAGTCTCTGCTGCTAAGTGGCTGCGGTCAGGGCTCGAGGTTGAGCCTCGAAGCACAAAGAGACGTGTTTGTCCTCTAACGCGAACTGCAAGCACCCGTTTACTATATTGACACATGATCTGGCCATAGAGAGAGTAACCCATCGCCTGCAAGATAATTCAAATGCGGCAACAGTGCTAAGACTGTCTCAGGAAGTACAGTCAAGTCGATGGAAAGTTCTAGCAAGTGGTTAAGGGCACACCAATGGGCTCGCCATTGTTAGGTCTGCTAGCGGAACTGGTATTACAACAACTAGAAGAGGGCGTTATGCGAACTTTGGGCTAAAATGTGACTACGATGCGTAGTTGATATATTTGCTATCACAAAGACTTCCGGGGTTGATCAGTTGCACCAGAGTCTGAATGATGTTTTCTCAGCTATCCAGTTGACTCGCGAAGAGGCAACAGGAGGTATCCTCCCGTTTCTAGACGTAAGCACTCAGAAACTCGGTGATGGCGGCCTTGCAACGAGCGTCTACTGAATAGGTTCTAATGTTGACATAAGCTTTAACCGTGAAAGCAAACATCCTGCGGCACATAAGAGGCTTTGTCGGAACCCTTTTCCACCGGGCCTTTCGCAACTGCAGCAGAGACGATCTACCCAGAAAATAACTCTCCTTCTCGTATCGGTTATTCCAGCTCAACGGATACCCGGCCAGCTTTGCGAAGAACTGTCACAGACATCAGAGGCAACCACGAAGCTTTGGCTGCAATGGAGGATAAGGACTGAGGAAATTCTAATTCCTGCCCTACATGCAAGGCATTTCCGAAGGGATCGCCAGAGAAATAAACCGGTTTGGCCTCTCCATTGCCCATAAGCCGGCGTCCTCCCTGCGTGAAACACCATCCAGAGTAAAAGATTCCATTCCCAAACAGTAGCAGACTAATGTTAATTACCGCATTCCGTGTGCCAACTGCTCTTGCGATTATGTTGAGCATACAGGTCGACTACCTGGGACGCTCATACGAGAACCTAAACAAGCCATCCGCCGACGTGACCCTTTGTCACTCGTGTCCGTGCAAGCCCTTGAATGCGACCATCGCTTCGATTAGGAGGAGAGTGAAGTTGTGGCTATGGCTAACACCAAACAGGCGTAAGAATCCCTTGAGGCCTGGCACGCTAACGCGACCAGCATTACTCGTCATGCGATCGGGACACTCATTACGAAGGTCACTGACTTGGCCATTTAAAATCTCACTGTTTCACCACCCCCTGCCCCAGACACAGCGAACCGGAGCTGCAAGCCCTAAGACCTCCTACGTTGGTGCACTGACCTCTACCCCCATGCATCATCAAAGACTACTAATTCCACCGTCTGTAGTCCCATAGAATCACCTTCCACCCTACCCTCCAACACAGGGAGCCGCAGCAGTTCCCCCTTCCCTCTCCGGCTCCAGATCCTAGCCTACTTATGTGCCCACCCCTTTCACACACTAGTTGCTTGTCTGTCACTGAACATCCTGTAGCGCCAACCAATTTAGTCTGACTATTGAACTTTCTCCTCTGCTTATTTCGTCTGACGTCGTGTTAGTGTCACCAGCTCGAGAATTCACGATTACAACCCAATCCTTTTCCGATAGGCCTCCTATCTTCATCATATTATCTGGGAGTGCACACTACCTCAGCTATGTGTTGAGTAACCGACGTAGTATGCATTCCGAGGTGATGTAATGCAAAAAAGAAGGCTCTTCGGAAAATCGA
>CACRXP010000493.1:214452-237311 GCA_902702965.1 Spirometra erinaceieuropaei
GTAGTTGGGTAGGGTGGTGGAACGTGAATAAATCGTCCTGAGGGTGTATATGGCATCCGGCATTTGCTGATAGGGTCGATGTAAGTTTTCAGATCTCCAGTTTTTGGATCAAACCAATGGGAAATATCAGTCCCAGCGACGGCCAGAATAGGCTTAAGCAGTATGTCACCTGAATTACACAAGATCAAATTAGTGAAGTGAAAAAGATCATTTGCATTTATTAGCAACACCCCGATGGCAAATATGATTAATCAGTAGAAAAGAAATATAGTCTCTAAAATTATTGAGCCACCACCAGTAAAAAGCATCAGTTGATTGAAAAATGGTATATAGAAAGAGTGTATGAAAAAATAAGCTAAAATATTCGAGTGTTCCGAACTGTCCGTGACAAATTTATGAAAAATTAAGAGTACTTTTGCATTTTAGACTTGATTTTATTCATTTTCAGTTTTCAAACTAATTATTTTGAAGTGCCCGCCAAGGTGTTTTTGAAAAACCGAGAAGGGGGTCCTACAACATCGACTTTTACCTGAATAGAAATCAAGATCATTTACGTACCGTAAGATTGTGTTTGCCGATAAGGTTACAAAACACTCGTTCCGAATATCCGGCTGATAGTTAAATGAATCGGGAATAATCGAAAAACTTGAATGTCGCTGCATTGATTTTCCTGCGGATTCCGACACAACATCTGATAAGTGCCATTAGCTTTTTAAACTTTCGAGCTAAATCTGTGTGTATAAAGAAGCAGTCTGTCGCATTTCACAAGCTAACGCCTGCTAGGAAACAGATAAATCAACCGAAGCATCGATTTTGCATATTTCTGCGCATGAATCAAGAGAAAGTGAGATAGACGCACATAACAACATGCATTACAAGCAATCTCAAACAAGATATCAAGGTCATACAATTAATTTTCAAAGTAAATGAGGTTGACATTCGCGATCCGTCTAAATTACAGAACGAAATACCCCATCCGAATTTCGCTTTGGTGTTTGCTGACTGTTACCCAGTCACCGACATACAGATTTCCCCACCAAGTACTGCGATGTGCGGTTGTAGCGCTGTGGCTTGCCAACTACAAAGTTCTAACGTATTTTTTGCATTTAGGAGGGGTAAATAAGCTGGAAATTCAAAAATCCAAGAATTAACTGGAAAGGTATTCAACTTAAACTATCATGACTGGGCAGGTGCTTTACTAACCCTACGGCGCCCTGCAGATGATGTGACGTCATCCCCTCTAGAGGTAGAAATGATGTAAAAGTGCTCACAAATATCTTAAAAATTGCGTGAATTGTTAACTGCAGAATGACGGGACTCTATTTGTTTCCGCACTAATTATATAGACAATGGCGCGGGACAATATGAAAGTGGTCTGTCTCTCTCAAGTGCACACGTGAAGTTACGTTCTGCACAATAAAAACGGGTAAGGAACCGACATTTTAGTAAATCCAGCCACCGTGATGTCCCTCCAGTCGCAATTGTCTGGACTCAGTCTGAGAGGTAAAATCCAGACTTCGAATGCTACACGTCGACGTTATTAAGTAAAGTAACTGTGCGCATTGAAGTTTCTGTACTAAAAATGATAATCGCTGCGATCTGTACCCAAATATTGCTGCTGCTGACACGTTAAAAGGGTCTTTATGATGAATTAATGTGAGTAGTCAGAAGTATCAAAAGTCGTGGGGGCTATGGTTTTTTTTACTACTAGATGACTAAGATGCATCCGCGGGATAAATTAAATGTTATGAAATGGATTACAACACTTAACGATTTTTCTGTGATGCATTGCGTGGATGTTGCGATTACTTATTTTCGACACACCCTGAGACATCCAGTCTACTGAGGTTCGAAGATGGCCAGCAAAATTCCAGTTATCTATATAACTGACATTGCAAACTTATCCAGGTCAACATTAGAAGTCCGCACCATCAGTAGTACCAAGATAGGCTTTGTTATAACTATAGACGATTTGTGTAAAAAAAAACTCGGTTATAACTCAGATTATAAGTTTTAAACACAAAACAAGAGTCAAAAATGTAATAGTTTTCGTCTTTTCGAGCCATACAACGACGACATTGATGGGGAGGAAAGTCTCATCACGCGCATCATCCAGTCGCGAAGAACCAATTCGAGACGAAGTACAAGTTAAAGTTTGTCACAAAATAATTCTGGGCTACAGTAAAAGCCATCACAAAAATCAGATCTATGCTGAAACTACTCGACTTGCTAATAATCAAGGGCTGTTCATTTATGAAAGTTCTTAAATTTTGGCGCTTACAAATGATCCTAGCAAAATAGGACCACAGTGAAGCAATTCACCAAACCACACATTCGTTAATGACCACGCCAGAGGGTGGTAAAGTGATACCGATGCCAGTAAGTTTTCTTGCAAATATACGTGGTGCTGAAGTGAATGTGAAATATATTTCCAAACACGAGTCGAATCGTCCCAGAATTTCAGTAAGAACATATTTTTGAACACCATAAGCTGTGAAACTCCCTTTTTGGTAGACTGATTTGACGCTAGGTACAGCTTTCTGCCAAAAAACGCAGTAATTGTAAATTCAAAGGTGGGATTATCTAAGCACAGGGGTTTGTACCCATTTTCTTTTAGCAACTTTGAAAGAGGCCAAACAAATTTAGCTGTGGGTGTACTTTGCGTCCATCATGACAGTTTTCTGAACTGATGGGAGACATCAGGCATTAACTCATAAGATATTCGTCCCGTGAAAGCGGGCGATTAGTCTAGTCATCTAAGCAATATTGTTCGAAATAACGACCTATTAAAAAGTGTTCGGACTCATTACCAGTTTTGTAGATGCATAAATAAAGTTTGTCAAGAGACCTTATCGAAAGAAAGGTCGCGACTTGATAAGAGAGAAGGGCAAACCAAGAACAAGTTCGGGCAAAGACTGCAGAGTAGTATAGAGAAATGCACGGTGCGCATTAAAGTGAAAACGCAACGTCGCACGCCAAAGCGGATTAAGTTCAAGCCCACATCCTCTGCATTTATACGAAGGATTTAGTATATTAAACTATAGTTTGATAAAAACGTCAACGACGGAGACGAAACACAGCAAAACAGAAGCTACAACACAGGGTATGGCCTTCCAGCAAAACCGCAAGATAGGGGTTTTAGTAGTGTCAATACCCAGTATGTATTTAAAACCAGTGCTATAATTGGAAAAAGGCTCATAAATTATTTGAACCATTAAATTCTTTAAAAGTTGAACACCGCTTCTAATTCCCAAATGCACAAAGAGAACTTACGTTATAAGATTTCTCTATTTTTTCGAAAGAATTTAATTGTCTTCAGATCATATTTCTTGAGGCTCCATTTTTTAATTCCTGTGTGAATTGAAAAAACGGCACCTCAAAAAACATAATCCGAAGGCAAATAAGTTCTTTAGAAAAAAATGGGGAAATCTTATTACGTGATTTTTTTAATTTTTCACAAGGAAATTGTAAGGAAAAACGAAAGTCATCAAAAGTAGGCAAAAATTCACGACAAGAGGCATTAAGTGTGGTGACTCCGTACTTCCTAAACTGTCGAAGACATGTTGTGAAAAATCCCAGCAGATGTTTACTTGTTTATGCTTACTTTGAAACTTAATCCTTTAAAAAGTGCGAGTCGGGTTTTTAAAGTAAATACCGGACTACATTTAGAAGACTTCAACTTACCTTTATGCAAACTGCATAAAAGAGTCAGGTCGTATACGTTTCCAAGAAATGAAACCCATAGGTCGGTTTCTGAAGAATGGAAGGATACATCCGTTGGAGTATAATACTTTGTCATTTGACAATTTTTTGTTCATAGCGCAAACAGCTGCTATAGCACCTGGAAAAAGAACAAGGATTTCAGCACAGGTCAAGTTAACCCATTTTTAAAGGTTTGGATTAAAGGTACACCGTTATTCTCGGTCCCAAGCTCAGTTCTGTGAATAAATATCTAATATTGCTCCTTTCTGCGTAGGTTTCCGCAGGTAATATATTTAGAGTTTACCTGTAAAAAGTAGCCTTCTGGGTTTGGAAGTCTTAGTGATCAAGAATACGCCACAAGTTAGGGAATTTTATATGTCTGAATTTGGTCTGCTTTTTCTCTGCGGAAATCTGGAGGCGAATGCTGTGTTGGGAAGCAGAAATAAAGAAGGAAGCTTAGGACGACGGACAAACATCAGAACACTGGAAAGGAATAATATACTGAATAAACTCAATAAACTGAACCGAACTGAAACCTCGACGCCATTATGCAGAAACAAGCTACAAAAAGTAAAGAAGTATAGACATAATTGGAGAACCCGACTAGAAAATAAATTGGTCTCAAATAGGAGCTAAAGCAGTCACTCTCAACCACCTTTACATCATTTTCTTCATGGTCGTTCTTATCAGTAACATTAAGGATGACTTTTCTGAAAAATCAGCCCAGGAAAACACCGTGGAGCAGAACAGGAATCTGTGACCAAGAGGACAAAGGGACTTTTCATGTTTCACTTCTTTTCATTAAATTGTGACCCTGTATCAGACAAGGGATAAATTGATGGGCACCTCCTCCTCGCCGACCTAGGCATTTGCCGGCTAATTTACAGATAAGAAAGTCAGTAACGTTCTCCTTGAACTTAGTTCAGGCAGGAAAGGTAAACGCTGTGCAGCATATTGTAACCGACGATGAATTCCATGGATTCAGCGCCAAGGACTTGTGGCAATTGCCTTGTGTGAAGAAAACGAATGATTGTTCATTTAAATGAGAGATAATTTTACGGACTGTTTACCTTCCTGGGCAACTTATTACAAATAATAATTGCATTAACAGGAAATAATCCAATATACGTACCTTTACTTGTCGGAGAGGGAGAAAACACCTAGCGGCAGTTATTGCACCGAGAGTGCTCAAGGCGATTGAAAGCAAGAGGCAGATTAACAGAATGAAAATTTGGGTTTAAAGTGTGAGGTACACTCTTCTATGACAGGCATGCCATATGCAATCAAGGCATGTGAGTCCACAATATTCTCGGTTAGTCCAGTTCCGACAGCCTAGGGTTTAAAATTTTTGGTGAAAAGAAGTTGGCCGGATCGAGTTCTCTTCTGCTCGGTAACATACGCGAGACTGAATAAGAACGACCATTGTTCTAGTTCGTGTTTAGTGCGTGTTTTTTAATATGGGTCAAAATCTTGCTAATTTTAAAGGTTGTAAGATCCAATAATGTCTCAACACGCAAAAATTATAGACTACCTTTACCTTGGTCACGTAGCCACACGAAAATACCCCCAATTTATTGGAGGTTTAACATCGTGTCATACTACTTTTTCCTAACTCACTCTTATTTTTTTTAATATCGGCTCAGGTATTTCCAGTAATCTGCTTAATCACGTATGGAACTTATATATATGGGCTTTACCTTGTAGTGACCAAGCGGAGAGAATAAATGCTCTGATCGCTACAATTATCAAGTCAAATCCCAGATTGGAAGGAGAAGACAGAAGGCACCAGAATGAGGAGGTTATTGTGCACAGAACCCGGAGTTGTCCGCTCAGGCGGCAGTGGCCACTGGCGAAGCCAGGACTGGTGTTGACTCCATCCAGTTAGGCCTGAGAGTCCCTGAGATAGTGGTGGCAGCCGCTTTTGTAGGTTCGTGCGCCAAGCTCAAGTGGTGTCCAGTCGGTGTGTGTTGCATTTGCCGAGGGATGGAGTCCCAGTGGCCTGTGTTGCTGGTTGCAAGGGGTGGCGGGTTCAAGTGGCCGCATGGGCAGCTGCGACTGCGCGGACACAGGTCTGCCCGAGCTGTTGGTCGTGTGACTTCAGGTCAGCTCGCCTGGGACGGCTCGCTGCAAGGGGTGAATGAACGTGAGTCAGCGAGGTCTTGAACGATGACGCCAGACTGGTCATGGTGGCTGTCCACTACAACCTCTATCTCCATCAAATAAAGACGGGGACAAGCGGATTACACAGATTCCAACTTTTAGCCGAGGAATCAGGCCCATTTAAGTAGATGGTATCAACCTGAAGGCCTATGTTTCCCTGTAAAAATACAATCGCATTAGCTTGTCTCTTGATAAGAACTAGCCGAAAAGACAGCCGTTTGTCGTTCCTACGTATCTCAATAATTCCAAAGCCACTCCAGTGCTGCAATAAACAAATGAATTTTCGTTATTACCATGTTTAATTTTTTCACTCGTGGCTCTCCCTGATCTCGAAGTCAATGCTTAACTTGGTTTTTGTTATAGAATAAGCGCTCACACATAACGAACACTGTTTGATTCACGTCCATTTCATATTCTGACGAAAGAAATAGTTCCCAGAAAATCCAAGAAACAAACACAAACATATAATTCAAGCACTTTCATTGAATTCATTATTTAAAAATCAGCATCTCTAACTAAATGGTCCGCGTTGTTTTTCAAGAAAAAAGTGTCCGTTGCGTGCTGATCTACACATATTTTCGGGCTCTGTAATTAGTTGCGATGACAGAGAAAAATGAAATCAGTTTATTTTAGCACTTCTGGTGTATTATCCTTGCTGTAATTAAATTAGAAATCTAAATTTTTGCTCGAAAAATGGAGGCCAGTGTTAACAAGTACGATCCAAGAATATTGAGAAATGTCTTTTCAAATACGAGCAGAAAATGTTTAATTGCCTCTGAATGGTGTCTGCCCTGAGTATTTGTTCGCTTCTCAACCACTTATGGACAAATCTGAGTTTTTACTTTTTAAAGGATAGGGCATTCAATAATTGACATACTTTTTCTGAAGCAGTGAAAAGAGGAGGCAATTTTAAGTTTCCTGGAAAAGAACTATAGTACTATAGTATAGTACAGTAGTACAGTATAGAAGTGTAATAGAGATCCGGAGTGAAATTTATACTTTTAATTCGATTTCTTAATCTCTTTCATATTTTTCTAGTATGAATCTTGCAAAATTTCCCATTTTTCTTAATGAGTCACCTAAGCTTCCCGTCGTATTTTGTCGATTTATCATAAACGGAAATTAAGTGTCATAATTTTGCACCCAACATAGCGTCCATTCATTTAAGTTTAGCCTGTACATATAAAAGGATTTCCTTGTAAAATTTTTATAAAAAATTATACTTTTGACAATAAATCTTTTCCAATATCTGCTTTGAATTGTAGATTTAGTGACTAGTAAGGGAACTCTGTTTTTCTCTGTTTTATCTTACATAGCTTCATTATTTAAGACAAATTCTATTCACAGCTTTTGTTTTTCCACCTACGAATTTTTAATTTGCCTGCTTTTTCTCTCATAACCTTCTATTATTGAGTAAACATGTCTAAGTAACAATTTTGCTGTCTGGTCTGTAGTGGACAGGCAAAACGGCAAAGTCGCGCCTCTCGCTAGTGCCAGCACCTGCGCCTAGCGACAGCCTGCTATGGCACGCACGTCTTCCCGGCTTCGATATGTCTCGTTGCAATTCACTGTCTGCACCACGCATTCGGTCGGTTCTCTGCCTGCAGTACGCGAGGTTTGCCACTACCTTCGCGTGGGCTCGGAGCCAATCAACGCAATTTTCTATCGCTGATTGGTTACAAGTGCACACACGGGACGTCGCCCTTGCGGACGTGATTTTGGAACAGACAGCACAGAGGCAAGAAGGCCACAACACTTTTGCAGCGGCGACCTTCGGCGACACAGGGCTCGTCGCTCTCGCGGACGCCGCCTCCGCAGCACCGGACGCATCCTCGTCCGGTTGCCAACTTTTCCCTTCACCGTCCTGTAGAGAATAAAGTGTCCTAACCAAATGGCGTCCTACTTCTAGCAACTTGGGATATGGCCTGAAGTTGCAGCGTACTGAGTGTACACCATCACCGCTTAGCCGCTACAGGTCTACCAATATTGATATCTTGCAGAAATTGTTTTATCATGCATAACCTCATCCTTATATCCTCAAAATTTCGGCAGCTATCATTCCTATAAATTTGGGTTAAACTCTTGTTCTGTCTTTTCGACATGAAACCTCAGGCAACACTTCGTCGAAATCTGAAGGAAGCGAAGCTCCCAGATTCTTATTGGAATCCCATTTTTGATTTGAAAAAAATAGACCTAGGAACGCTTGTTTGTTCTTCCCCCAGTCCGCAGCGACCCTAGTTCTATCTAGCTCTTCAACTGAGCACATTATCGTTGAGTTATTTGAAACCAGCCACGTTAAAGCGCCTCCAGTAACCAAGAATGCTCAAATGCTGCCCCAAAATTTACTATGGCGCTTTATCTTAACAGTAAAGATGGATCAGTCCTAGAAGCACAACCCACCTTCACCACTCAGAATACTGAATTAGTTAATAAATCTGGGTCAAATCCATCCCGTTCCCGCGCCGGGCCACTCACGTTTGACATAGCGGTAAGATCAAATTGGACAGATAATAGTCCAGGAAGATCTTTACCTGTCCCTATCCCTAATTCTCAACTTAACGAAAATACCCCAGTTGTGAAGCCCACTTACATACCAGCCTGCAGAATGCAAGTATACAATGTTGCTGATGATTTTTCCTATCCCACTGCTTGCCGGGAACCCCAAATAATAAAACCTTCTCATAGTGTAGGCTGTTTCTCGAAACTATTTTGTCCGTCATCTAGAATAAATTACCCCTCATATTATGCCCAAAATTCACAAAATCCTATTTTTATGCCTACTATCTCTCCAACCCCACGAAATAGCGTTCCACTTCATGGGTCACGCTTAAATGTGATTCCATACAATGTCGTATTTTTACTTATTGTTAATATCCCTGCAAATTTAAAAAAAAAACAAATTAGTTTCCACCCATTACTTCTTCTAAACTGCTTAATTTTCCACCACCTACAAAAGATGTCACAACAAAGAAGTGTGGCCTTTGAGTTTGACCCAGATGTATTGTGCATTACAGAATCTTGAGCTCACTCCCTAATTTCCGACTCGGCACTCAATAGAGATAGCCTTAGTTTATACCGCCAGGATCGTTTTGAAAGATGCGGCGGTTGTTGCCTTCTTTACATCAGAGCCTAACTTGCACAATTGCCTTATGACCTGACATTTCCTCCTTCTCCGGAGATTGATTTTTTGCTTCGATAATCCTTTCGCAAAATAGGAAAGCCTTAGTCGGATGTGTATATAATCCTCCTTCTTACTCCGGACATGAAAGCGAACTCTGTGAACTGTCTGAAAAAATTGCAGAGATTTCTTTCGATGTCAAGATGATCGTAGGAGATTTTAATTTACCAGAAATAGACTGGCACACACATACTTCTTCTCCTAAACTCCAGAAGCTTCTAGACATCATCCCCTTTTCGAACTTGTTTCAATCAGTCAATTCTTCGACCAGGACGATAGTGCAATAGATTTAATTTTTACTAATGGCATCTTCCATCTATCTATGGATTTCCATCTTGACCTTTTTGGAAGTGATCGTGAATTAATTCATTGTCGTCCTCCAGTTGCCATTTCCGCGATGCCAACTTTAACACGTAGCTCTGACTATGCTGATTTTAGCAGGAAAGTAGCTAGTGAATTTGCAAGCACCCTTGATTGGCACAATAGTTTTTCAAATAGTGATGCAGATTTTTTCAACAGTTTACTACAGTGCGTAACGGAGGGTCTTCTCGACTCTATTACACAGAGGACGTTTATATTGAGTGCCACTTGCCCCACTGTCCCGTATTTTCTCAAAAGCAAGCTTAAAACACTACGGAAGCAGCTAAAAGATCCTTCCGTAGGCTCATTATCAGCTCACCTAGGAATCGTTGAGATATTTGAATGAACATCGAAAATGTGGCTCGAGAAAGATAGGCGTACAGAGTCTTCAGCTATAAATTACGTGAATGCTTTTAAATCTGTTGTTCAGGTCTTCTGTCAAGGATCACCTGCTAAGTTCCACCAAGTCATTCCAACCTTGCTAAGTGCCAACGATACCTTCACTACAGGGGTACCAGGCAAAGCAGAAATGTTAAATTCATTCTTAGCCAAACAATTCACCATTGAAACTGACCGGATCCCTTCGATTTTCCCACCCGAGGCTCAAGCATACTTGACCTAATTTTCTGTAGAGGCTGCATGCCATCGTCAGTGTCATTCTTAGGCCCAGTGGGGGGCTCAGACGATGACATATTTGTTTCAGCGTTGGAATTCGAGGCTGACGAAACGTCTTCCCAAAGTATAAATTTTTCCGCGATTCCGATCAAATCGCTCAACCTAATTACAAACACACCTTAATTCCTACGACTGGACTGATTTCTTCTTTAGTTCGGATGTGAATGTTTGCACTGCAAATCTGTACGAAATTATGGATCCGCTTATTTCTCTTTTTGTCCCCCGTAAGAAAATTATTAATGTTGGGGATGAGGTTTTCCTACCCTTACCCCTTCGTCGCAGATTGCGCAGGCTTTATTGTCGTTTCCATCTTCAGAACGATGTTTCTGTCCTGCCCTTGATTCGTGATATTTTTGATCGAGCTAAGAGATTGTCTGAAGAAAAACAGCTAGCCGAAGAGGTCCAGTTTACCGAAAACCATTCGTTAAATGTCTCGAAACTTTTATCTAAAAAAATACGAACTCACCGAAAGACGCAGCATCCCATCCTCTGAGACGCTCTCGGAAATCCCATACTTGATGCCCAGTTAACCGCTGATAGCTTTAGTGATTTCCTGTCCAAAACGTTCATTGAAGATTCGACCATTCCGCTTCCGACCATTCAACCATTGACCGGCGCAGTTCTAGAAACTATATCTTTCACTCTGTGGGATGTGACTGCTGCGATTCGGCGTTTTCGTCAATCTTATATTCCAGGCCCTGATGGTGTCCCAGTAAGCATTTTAAAAGCCGATGCAAATACGATTTTCCCATCCTTCTTATGCAAGACATTTAATCTTGCTCTTGAAAGTGAAACTTATCCTACCTTGTGGAAGGAATCACACATTTTGTCCATTCCTAAGCACGGCAAATCTACATCATTTGATGATGTTCGGCCAATAAACACCCTCCCCGCAGTTTCGAAGATCTTAGAGACATTGCTCAAAGAGAAGATGATGTGTCACTTAACTGTGAATAACTTACTGAGTGTTGCTCAGCATCGATTTCTCAAAGCTCGATCTTGTGACACCTGTCAACTCTCTTTCTTTGACTATGTTCTCCAATCTAGGGACAATGGTTTTGCACTTTACACAGTATATTTCGATTTCACTAAGGCTTTTGATCGTTTTGACCATGCTCTTCTTCTCTTGAAACTGTCCTCTATCGGAATAAGTGGCAAACTTTCGAATTTTATATCCTCTTACCTGGGCACTCGTACACAACGAGTTAAGATTTCCAATGCTATCTCCAACCCCACACGTATGAGGAGTGGCGTCATTCAGGGTAGTGTGCTCGGCCCACTTCTATTTTGCCTTTTCGTTAATGATGTACCCGATTTATTTCAGAATGATAAGCCTTTCATGTGTAGCAGCTGCTCCAGTCCCCCTTTTCTCCGGCTCCGTTTTGTCGGTCGATGACCGCGATAAGCGCTGACAGGCCGCTGACGCACGACCACCCCCGCCGGCTAGAACTGGGACACCTCCGGTCCTGCTGCAGTGAACCCCGGCTGCACTCAAAACCTAGTATCGCCTAACGCGCGTCGAACGCTTTGGCTTGATTCCCGTGAGGCCTTGTGAGTATGCGCCCTCCATTCGTCCCCTAATTAGTCCAATCACACGACCACCACGCAGACAGTCACCCCCTCCTGCTAGCTTAGACACACACTCTCGCGTTAACAAGACACACCGCGACTGACGCTCTCTGCGAACGGACGCTTTTCTCTGTTGCAAGCAAACCGCCAACTTACGGCAACCTGCCCTGTGTACAGAATAAACTAGTCCTCACAGCTCCCTGCCTTCTGACAGTAGACGAAGCGAACTTATTGTGCGTGGTTTAAGTTGATCTCACATCCTTGACCGCCACAAACTGGTGACCCCGAATTTCCGAACACGGGAGTTTATTGAGCGTCTGTCAGTCCCCCGTTCATCTCCTCCACCATGTCCGGCGACGAGACGTCAGTGCCCGTTCCCTCTACATCGCACGTCGCCGTTAAACTTCCAACCTTTTGGCCACGAAATGTCGAGCTTTGGATTGCACGTTGCGAAGCTGAATTCGAAGCATGCAACATCACTCGTCAAGAGACCATGTTTAATCACTTGCAGCGTTGTCTTCCTGACGAGTATGCGGAGGAACTCTGCGACCTCCTCATCCACCGCCCTGTAGAACAACCTTACGACAAGTTGAAAGAGGCTCTGGTAAAGCGCGTAGCCATGACAGAGGAGCGCCGACTAAGACAACTTCTCACTGACGAAGAGCTCGGGGACCGAAAACCTTCTCAACTACTGAGAAGAATGCAGCAGCTTGTTGGCGAACGCAAGTTCGAAACCTCCATCCTTCGCCAACTTTTCCTTCAGCGCCTCCCACTCGACGTCCAGACAGTGTTGGCTGTTTCTCAAGGAAGCATGGAAGAATTGGCAGAGCTTGCTGACAAGGTTATGGCATTGAGAGTCGCAGAGACTCATTCAGTAAGTCACACCGCCAACTCTATTTCTCATGAATATGATCAGCGCCTTGATCGACTCGAGCAATTGGTCATGAAACTGACAACTCAACTCAGTGCAGTTGCTTCAGGAGATCCGAGACGATCACGAGACCGTCGACGGAGTTCCTCACGTTCCTGTAATCGTCGCCAGCAGTCTTCAAGTGGAATGTGCTGGTATCACCAGAATTTTGGACAAGCAGCACGACGATGTCTGCCGCCATGTTCATTTAAGCCACCTCTCAAGGCCTCGGGAAACGATCCCGCCCGGCAGTAGCGGCGAATACTGCCGGGGGCGCTTCCAATGTTCACACTCGCCGTTTGTTTCTCTGGGACCGTATCGCTGGCGCCAAATTCCTTGTCGACTCTGGTGCCGAGGTTAGCGTGGTTCCACCAACTCCGGCCGAACGCAAACACCGCAGCTCTTTTTGTCTTACAGCTGCCAACAACTCCAGTATCCCCACTTTTGGACAGCGCTCCATCACACTTGATTTGGGCCTTCGTCGGATTTTCCGATGGGTTTTCATTATTGCCGACGTTTCCGTCGCCCTCATAGGCGCCGATTTCCTAGCTCACTTCAATCTTCTAGTTGATTTGAAGAATCGCCGACTCGTCGACTGCAGCACCAACCTTCATGCCCGTTGTCAACCCGATGTGAACCCCTGCGTTAGCCCTCTTACTGTTATGCCCATTTCTGACTGTCCTTTCCACTCACTCCTCAGGCAGTTTCCCCGTCTGACCAACCCCTCATTTCGAGAAGTGGACATCAAGCACACAGTCACCCACCATATTTCCACCACCGGACCCCCCANTGTTGCAAGCAAACCGCCAACTTACGGCAACCTGCCCTGTGTACAGAATAAACTAGTCCTCACAGCTCCCTGCCTTCTGACAGTAGACGAAGCGAACTTATTGTGCGTGGTTTAAGTTGATCTCACATCCTTGACCGCCACACATGTATGCCGATGATCTTAAAGTTGCATATCGATATAAGCCGGCAGATCATGACATCGTGCTCGAGTTCCTTAAGAGCGATCTACAGGCTTTCGCCCAGTGGTGCCGCACATGGCGCCTTTCTCTTTCATGGCATAAGTGCTCAGTCATGGTGGTTGACGACGACCGCCAACTTCAACTAAGTATTGACGGTCACGCCATAAATGTGCCTGGGGCAATTAAGGATCTGGGCGTATCATACTCCAAGAGTCTCAATCTCTCGCAGCACTGTGCCTTGATAGTCTCCAAAGCACGCAGAACGACCGGGTTTATCCTCCGAAACTTTAAAACTAGGGACATTAGAATGCGCCTTTACAACATGTACGTTAGACCTGACCTGGAATACTGTTCGTTTTTATTTAGCCTCATGCGTGCTACTGAGCGGAAGAAAGTAGAATCCGTTCAAAACTTTTTACCAAGATAATTTTAACCCCAGAATACCGACATTTGTCTTACCAAGAACGTTGCCGGCTTACGGGCCTTGATCCTTTATGGTTCCGTAGATTACAAAAGGGACTGTTTTTGCAATTTAAACTCCTATATAATCGCACATTTCACCCACTCACCTCTTTAAGACATCATATCCACCCACGACGTAACAGTCACCGTGAGATCTTTTTATTTCTTCCTCTGGCATGTACTGTTAAATATCGTCGGTTCTATTCTGTAAATGCAATTGCTATTTGGAATAAACTACCCATGAGTGTGAAAACTGCAAAATTATCCTTTATTTAAGAGACCTATTACTCGATTTTTGCATTCAGAAAATCTCATACAAATTTTGGATGCTGAATCCACTGATCGACTCTACCATAGCGATGGCGTTTGTGGTCTCTGAGCACTGTGGCCGGTCTCACCAGCTGTTCCTCAACGCCTCTACTATGACTATCCCCAACTTTGTGAAAGGAATTGACGTCTGATAATCTCCGATACCGTGCAACCTCTTTTGTTCTTGCCGTACATAAATGATATCTCATCGGCAGTTAAATGTTCTCAATCCTCTATTCATGCTGATGATCTTGAATGTGTATATTTATTTAAAAAAATGCACGAAACTTCATTGTCTGGAGCAAATCGATGCTGGCATGCCTTTTTTCTCAGCATGGAGTTCAACATGGCTAGTGGAATTCTCTCTGTTTAAATGTCACCATACCTGTTTTGGACCAGTTGTCTTCCAAGGCACACCCTATGACTGGATGCACCACCATCAACGATTTAGGTTTGAGCTACACCAATAATCTTGATCTCTTACCATACGCTGACAGAATTACGGCAAAAGGTGCTCAGATTTGTGACTTTATTTCTTCCAATTTCTATCTTCCTGAAATTAAATTAAGAATTTATCTAATGTTTTTGTTTGTCATTCTCGGATATTATTGCCCATTCTTTAGTTTGATGAACGAGGCTAGTCGTTAAAAAATTGAAAATGTTCAAGGACATTTAAATAGAAGACTCTGAGGTACGGAACATCCACATATTTCCTACTCATATAGATGGCAGATAACTAACCTAAAACGTTTATGAGTTAGAAGACAAGAAGCAGGCTTCCGTCTCCTTTTTCGCATAAATAATAGTTCAAATATTCCTCCTGTTTCAGCCACTGCACATAGTAGTCGCCCATACAATCTTCGCAATTCTGCCTTGATTATATCTCCTCCCGCCTCCTCCGCTTTTAAGCGCTCTCTTTTTTTCGTTTGCAGGTATGCTTTACTTTGGAATAACCTTCCAATAAATATAAGATCTTCAAATAATCTACATACTTTTAAGAGAAGGCTGCGTCTTTATCCGAAAAATGACTCAATTAAACTTTTATTTTCCTCAACTTTCTCTACGACACTGAGAAAGGACCACCGGGAATTTAGGGCGTCACCATTAAATTTCCGTATTCGCTCACGTTTCCTTTTTGTGTTTAATTTCGCTTTCTAGGGTCAGAAATTTTAAGTTTTCGATTTTTTAGTTCATGCATCGTGGCCTCACAGAATGCGATACTCTTCTTGACAAATTCTCTCAAGGAAATAACTTGGCCAGTTTGTGCCCGCTCTTAGCCGCCTCAGTTTCGCTTATCACCGACACATCAGAATTCCACTGTGGCCTCCGCGATTTCGAATCTTCATCCCCAAACGTTGATTTTTGCGGTTCTGGAGGTCATCTCCTCATTTCGACCCCAAGCGGTCTGTCGATGCTTTTGGCGAAACCCTCTGTATTCGCCATCTACTCGCTTTTTATCCTTTCATGAACGACAGTTTTCTTTTCTCATAATGTTAATCCAGTCATATTCACTTTGTTTATTCGGTCATAGAGTTTTTTCCCTGCCAGCTCATCATCCTTCGCAACAGACTACTTATTCAATAACTGTGAATTAATTTTTGTATAGATTTTGTCTACCTGTTCTAAAATTCATATAAAATTTTATTTTTACTTGCTGTTACAGGACCTCCACGGGTCTTGAATATAAATTATTTATTTAAAGAAAGTGGATTAATGGTGCAATAGTATAGTTGTTGAACTGTACCACCGCCTTTAAAAACAAAATCTCCCTCCGACTCCGTCTAGCTCAAGGCAGCATTTTGTGAGAAGTACATAAATTATTGCTGAGACATAAGTTATATTCTCCGGACGTTTCGGACGTTCAATTGAAGAGTCATTAAATACAGCAACAGACGAAAGCAAAGGCGTACGGTTGTTATGCCAACACATACTTGTCCCGATGGCTGTTACAGAGACGGGAATTACGGTCTAAAACGAAAAGGACACGCGACCACGCGCGTCGCGATAGGCCAAGCCGACCGAGAAATACGGGCGTGAAACCAGCCGGCCAACTACCGTGCACTGTTGTACCGAATACGCATGAAGCCCTCGCTCACGCACGCGGTTCAAATATTCGAGAGAATTCTGCGGAGGACTCCGAGAGCGAGAAATACCCTATCAGTATGCAACATGCCACGGGCCAGAATATTCCAGAACGCCTACGGTCAACGCGCGCAGCACGATTTTGAAAAGATAAGTGAAAGTTATATTTTTGGATCCAATTTCTTAATCCCTTGCACAGTTTTCCAGTGTAGACCTGACAAAATTTTCTATTTTTTGTCATAAGTCTTCTTCGCTTCCTGTCGTGTTTCTGTGATTTGTCATAAAGCAGAAATCTATTGTCGCAGTTTTTCACCCAACATAGCCTCAATCCTATCAAGTCTTACCTGCATATACAAAAGGTTTTCCTAGTAAAAATATAGATTAACATTATATTTTAAACGATAAACCGTCTCCACTGACGGCTTTCATCGTCAGTTTATTGAGAATTATACTGTTATTTATTTTATCCTACATAGCCTCATTATCCAATTCAGATTTATTCATAGTTCTGTTTTGCCACCTACGAAATTGTCATTTGCCCGTTTTTTTTTCAAGTTTGCATTCTGGTATTGAGTAAAACTTGCTTAGTATAAATTGTGCTGTCTGGTCCACCAATATTGGCAGCTTTCAGAAATCGTTTCATCATACATAGCCTCATCCATATATCCTCGAAGTTTCGGCAGTTATCATCCATATAAATATTTGGACTTAAGTCTTGTATTGCGTTTTCGGCATGAAACCTCAAGCAACCCTTCGTCGAAATCTGAAGGAAACTAAACTTCATCTGAACCCCATTGTTCATATGAAAAAAATTGATCTAGGGGCGCCTGATGATTTTAACAACTTTATGTCTCGTTGCGGATCAATTTTTTCTGTCCTTGGTGCCCTTCTTGACGGAAATTTGCCAAGGCTTACGTCTCAGCAGTGTGAGAAGCTCATGCCTCTCATTAACCTGGTTGCGACTGAGACTGAAGACAGGCACAAACGAAGTTTCAACTTTATATTAAAAAACGATCCTAAGAGTAGACAGCCAATAGATGTCGCCTTTCATTTCCTTTTTTCATGCGGCTTCAACTTTAGGGTCGCGGAAGCTAAAAGACTTTCATCTAGGAGCAAGAAACTACCAATTCTTGTCAAACTCTTTTCATCGATAGAAGTTGATTTTATTTTCTCCCATTTGGAGCGCTCGACTCAATATCTCATTGCAAATAAACTTTTTATTAGTCGAGACCAAACTCCCCTGCAACGAAAAGTTTCTCCCCCATTACCAAACGTAAAGCCACCCCCGAATTCTACTCAAATGCCTTTTTCCTCTAAAGCAGTTTCTCCATCTGGTGTCGACCAAATCCCCCACTGTCTACAGCGGCCCCAGTTCCATCTAGGTCTTCGACTGATCAGATTATTACAGAGACGGTTAAAACTAGCCTCTTTAAAACTCCCCACGGAGCAAGGATTGTTCAAATGCGGCTCCCAAATTTATAAGGGAGCTTGATCTTAGCAGTAAAGATGAGCTAGTCCTTGAAGCACAACCGGTTCCCAGCACTCAGAATAGTGATTTGGTTAATAAACTTACATTGAATCCACCCCGTTCCCACGCCTGGCCACTCAGGTCTGACCTTGCAGTTAGGTCTAATAAGCTAGATGTGAGTTCAGGGAGGTCTTTACCTGTTCCTATCCTGAATTCTCAACTTAACGCCACAGTTGTGAAGCCCTCTTACACATCAGACTGCAAAATGCAACTATATTGCATTGCTGATAAATTTTCCAATCCCGTTGCTAGCCTGACACCCCAAATAATAAAGCCCTTTCCTGATGTTAACTGTTTCCCGAAACCATTACGTCCGCCACCTAACATAAACTACCCCTCGTATTATGCTAACAATTCCCAAAATCCTATTTCCTTGTCTCCTATTTTTCCAACCCAACAAAATAGTTTTCCTCTTCCTGGGTCCTCCTCAAATGTTTTTCCACCTAATGCTGCATCTCTAGCTAGTAATTACCCCATAAATTTTAGACCGCAGCAACTTTGTCCTCCACCAATTGCTTCGTTCCAACAGCTTAATTTTCCACCTCCGGTTCTTCCTTTTTTATAAGTAGCAATGAGCGAAACCTACATATTAGGAATACGCTCAGTATTGTCTCTCTCAACGTAAGATCTGTCGTGCAAAAGATGGCACACCTAAGAAGTGTAGCTGTTGAGTTTGACACAGACGTATTGTGCATTACTGAATCTTGGGCCCACTCTCTAATTTCAGACTCGGCACTTAACATAGATAGCTTCAGTTTATACCCCCAGGACCGTGCCGACAGACGCGGCGGTGGATGCCTTCTTTACATAAGAGCATCACTTGTACAATCGCCTTATAACTTTAACATTACCTCCTTCTCTGGAAATTTATGTTTTGTTTCGGTAATCCTTCCCCAAAATAGGAAAGCCTTAGTCGGATGTGTATATAATCCTCCTTGTTCCTCCGGAAATGAACTCTTTGAAAAAATTGCAGAAACTTCTTTCGATGTCAACATAATCGTAGGCGATTTTAATTTGCCGGAAATTGACTGGCACACACATACTTCTCCTAAATTCCAGAAGCTGCTTGACACAATTTACTTTTCAAAACTGACTCAATTAGTTCACTCTTCGACCAGAAACGATAGTGTTTTAGATTTAATCTTTACTAATGGCACCTTCCCTTTATCTATGGATTTTTATCATGACCTCTTTGCAAGTGATCATACATTAATCCATTGTCGCCTTCCAGTTGCCATTTCCGCAAAGCTAATAGTTCAACGTAGTATTTTTGACTTTGCTAATGTTAATAAGGAATTAGTTAATAACTTTACATGCACTCTTGATTGGCACAATATTTTTTCAAATAATGATCTAAATTTTTTCAACAATTTATTACAATGCGTAACAGAAGGTCTTCTTGACCTTATTCCTCGGAAGATGTTCAAACCGAGTGCTAATTCCACCGCTATCCAACACTTTCTTAAAAACAGACTTAAAAAGTTACGGAAGCAGTTTAAAGATCCTTCTATGAGCTCATTATCAGTTCATCTAAGAATCGTTAAAATATTTGACCTAGCTTCGAAAATGAGGCTCGAGCGAGATGGGCGTAGAGAGTCTTTAGCTATTAATGACGTGAATTCTTCTTTATCATTTGCTCAGATCTTCCGTCAGAGATCATCCGCTAAGTCCCACCAAGTAATTCCGCCCTTGCTTATTGCTAGTGATGCCTTCATTACAGAGGAGTCAGGCAAAGCAGAAATTTTAAATTCGTTCTTTGCCAAGCATTTCACCATTGAAACTGATCCGATCCCTTTAATTCCTTCGTTTTCTGATGCTTCTCTTAGCTTCATTAATTTTTCTCCTGAATGTATTCAAAAACTGATAAGCCATCTTCCTAACTCTCACTCAGTAGGTACGGACAATATCCCAAACTCTTTGATAAAACAGCTAAGAGATTTTCCTCCTCTGCTTAGCAAAATCTTTTCAGTATTTCTCGTAAATGGCTTCTTCCCTGAATATTGGAAAACTTCTATTATTATTCCACTATTTAAGTCTGGCTGTCGTTCTGACGTGCAGAACTATTGAGGTTTCCATAAAACACCCTCTCTCGCCAAAATCTTCGAAAAAATTATCGCCGTAAAAATTACCGAATTTTGCATAGCCAATCAAGTTATTAGCCGTTCCAGCATGGTTTATTACCAGATCGCTCTTGTGAAACATGTCATCTGTCGTTTCTCGATCTACTCACCTCTCTTCGTAATGATCACCTATCTGTTGTCGTTATTTATTTTGATCTTAGTAAAGCCTTTGATAAAGTGCCACATAAAAGACTCTTGATTAAATTGGAAGCTATGGGAATTCGCAGTCCGCTAATAGACTTTCTCAGGTCATACCAGTCTAATCGTAAACAAAAGGTTTTGGCGGGATCTTCACTTTCCAGTGAAAGTCCTATTGTAAGCGGTGTCCTACAAGGTACCGTTTTAGGTCCTCTTTTGTTCTTGCTTTACATAAATGATATTTCAGCAGCAGTTAAACATTCTCAATCATTTATTTATGCCGATGATCTCAAATGTGTATATTCTTTCAATAAATCTACGAGCCTTCATTGCCTGGAGCAAATCCATGCTGACTTGCTTGCTCTCTCGGCTTGGAGCTCAAAATGGCTAATGGAATTCTCTCCGTCTAAATGTCGTTATATGTGTTTTGGACCTGATAGGCTACCCCAACCTGTGATATCTCAAGGAAGACCTATGACTGAATGTACCACCATCAGGGATTTAGGTTTAAGCTACACTAGTAATCTTGATCTCTCGCCGCACGCTGACAGAATTACAGCCAAAGCTGCCCAGATTTGTGGCTTTATTTCTTACAATTTCTATCTTCCTGAAATTAAATTAAGGCTCTATCGTATGTTTGTACTTCCCATTCTCGAGTATTGTTGCCCATTCTTTGGTTTGATGAATGAAGCCAGTCGTTTAAAAATTGAAAATGTCCAAAGACGTTTTTTTCAAAAAACTTTTAGATAGGGAACATCCCAATATCTCCTACTCAGATAGATGCCAGCTAATTAACCTAAAATTTTTATGGGTTCGAAGAGTAGAAGCGGGCTCCTGTCTCCTCTTTCGCATTAATCATAGTTCAAATTTTCCTCGGATTTCAACACTTACCCCTAGTAGTCGCCCTTACAATCTTCGCAACTCGTCTCTAATTATACCTCCTCCAGCGTCCTCCACCTCTAAGCGCTCCCTTTTTTCGTTTCCAGGTATACTTTCCTCTGGAATAACCTTCCAATAAATATAAGATCTTCAGAAAATCTACACACCTTTAAGAGAAGGCTACGCTTTTATCTGAATACTGACTCGATTAAACTTTTATTTTCCTCATCCTTCCCAGACAAATTTTTCTATGACACTGAGAAAGGGCCACCGGGAATTTAGCATGCCGCTATTAAATTTCCGTATCTGTTCACGTTTCCTTCCTTTATGAGTAGTCTCGCTACCTAAGATCCCTCACCAGAAATGTTAATTATTCCAATTTTTCAGTTCATGCATCGTGCCCTCACAGAATGCGCACCATCGATGCTCTTGGCGAAACCTTCCGTATTCGCCATATACTAGTAGTCTGGTCGCATCTCCCTTCCCCCATGTTCGGATGGACTCGGTTGAATGAAACCGACCGCATCTGGGTTCTTGTCGCCTCGAGACTGGTTGTCATCGTGCCCTTACAGAATGCGCCCCATCGGCGGTCTTGACAAAGCCTTCTATATTCGTCATATACTAGTAGTCTGGTCGCATCTCCCCCCATGCTCGGATGGACTCGGTTGAATGAAACCGACCGCATCTGGGTTCCTATCAGCTCGAGACTGGTTTTCAATTTCGCCACTTATTTTTCTTATTCAAGGCGATACAGGCCAGTCCTGACCGACCCGCCTACGTACCATTTTATGAAATCCGTTACACAATGCCATATACAGCTGACATTTATTTCGGCCATGTTGATGTCGGACTATATTCCATTCTGTACCGCCACATGCAGGCCAGTCCTTCTTGTATTTTTCTGATGCTATTTTTCTGAGGGGTTTTTTTTCTCCTGTTAAATTACTATAATCATTTTTAAATTTTGCTTTGGAGTTTTTTTTTCACCCCTCGTTTTTTCATTTTCATTTTGCTTAACGGACTTCTAATCTCAAAAACTATGCATTGCACTTTGTACAGATTTTGCCTACCTCGTCTAAAATTCGCATGTAAATTTATTTTTACATGCTTTGATGGGACCCCGATGGGTCTTTAATAAAAATAATCGAATTGAATTGAATTAATTGCCTTGATCTTATTTTTACCCGAGAGGAGGAAAATGTGTTAGACCTGCAGGACCGACAGCCATTAGGGTCAAGCGACCACATCACGCTCTACTTCGAGTACTCACTGTTTTACAAACCCGCCCAACCCGAGAGGTGGGAGAGGAACATTTGGAAAGGTGACTATTCTCTCATGAGGAGGGAAGCGGCAGCTATATCATGGGAGACTGAACTGCATGGTCGAGCAAACGATAACTGGAATACTTTCAGTTCCTTACTGAAAGAGATTGTTTATTCCAATTGTCCTCTTAGAAGGAAGACAATCACAAACCGCCCAAAATGGATAAACCCGGACTTGAAGGCCTCTTTCAGAAAAAGGAATCGTCTGTGGAGGCGTTACAGACTAACTGGCTCCGACGAACACTTACAGGAATATAAGCGGCAACGAAACGTCTGTAAAAGTGAGGCCTCAAAGCTGCGAAAGAAGTTTGAACTAAACATACTCCGAAATTCGTTGGAGCATCCGAAAATGTTATATGGTTATATACGAAGTACTAAAAGGACTCGGGAGCTAATCCCTGCCCTCAGGGCTGCAGACGGCAAAGTGGAGATTGATGACCAGGTTAAAGCGTCCCTCCTTTCCGACTTCTTTCAGTCCGTCTTCACCCGAGAACCTA
>CACRXP010000493.1:237404-298259 GCA_902702965.1 Spirometra erinaceieuropaei
TGGATCAGGAGTTTTCTGTCCTCCAGACTACAAAGAGTCGTCGTTAGTAATTCTACCTCGGAATGGGTAAAGGTGGAAAGTGGTGTCCCACAGGGTTCTGTCTTAGGCCCAGTACTCTTCCTGATTTATGTTAATGACTGTATCAGCGAAGTGAATTGCGAGACTCTCATGTTCGCGGATGACATAAAAATATGGAGTGAAGTCAAGTGTGATGATGACGCAGAGAAGTTGCAGTCGAACGTCAACAAACTGTGTGCTTTGTCGAACAGATGGCTTTTGAAGTTTAACGTGTCCAAATGCGTGGTTTTGCACCTGAACACCGGCCGCAATGCCTCTCCCAAACACCAGTACTATATTGACGGGACGAGGTTAGAAACTGTGGAAAGACACAGAGATCTGGGTGTATGGACGACCACAAATCTATCGCCATCAGAACACTGCAGAAAGATGGTCCAGAAGGCAACTAGTACTCTACACTGGATCAGACGTGCATTTAAAATATTTCCTCCTGAACTCTTCGAAAGACTCTTTGGTGTCTTTGTAAGACCTCATCTAGAGTATGGAATGCCAGCAGCTTCACCATGGATGAGGAAGGATATCAACTTACTCGAACAGGTGCAACGCAGAGCGACAAAGATGGTCGACGGTCTAAAGCATTTGTCTTATCAGGAGAGGCTAAATTTTCTTGGCCTATTCCCTCTCTCTTATAGACAAATAAACTGCAGTCTACTCTGGACGTTCCGGATTGTTCGCGGCCAGGGTTGCTCATTAAGGGCAGAGGACTTCTTTGAGTTCGCCCGTACAAACCAACTACGCGGCCATGCATTCAAAGTCGGGAATGAGCGAACACGTTTAGACCGAGGAAAATTTTCTTTTAGCCAGCGGGTTGTCAGGCCGTGGAACTCGCTTCCAAGCGAGATGGTGACGGCTGACACAGTTTGTGTGTTTAAAAGAAAACTTGCTCGTCTAGTTTTCGACAGAAATCGGCTTGTACAGCATGACTATGCTCAGCCAGTTTTGTAAAATCTGTAATATACAATCATCCGCACCAATTTGCAGTGACCCCATGCACTAACTTATGATTACGATTGAACTGTGACCCAATCACATTTTAAATGCCTGCAATTTTATTTTATTTTTGAGCATGAATCTGCGAAAGCACTGTACATAAATAGGGTCATCAAGGGCTCTGCCTGTAACCCTTCAATATACATACATACAAAATTGAATTGATTGGCATGCAATTTGTCGGAATGTTCGAGAACGACCAAATCGGTCCTAAGACGTTACTCGTGCTTCTACGCAAGGGAAAACATCACGAGTGAGTATTGTCGCAATTCTTGAGGGTAAACATCTACATTTGATAGCTGTTTTGGCAGATTTTGAATAATTTATTATGACCCATCTGTGGAAACCTCGGCGACCTCGGTGGGATTTGGACCCATGGCAGCAAGGGCGAGACTTGTGTACAGCTAATGCTCTAGCCACCCGAGCCACGAGGCCCAGCCGGGAGTCGTAGGCTTAATTACATCTGGCTCAATTTACCCGCCCGAGCCTACTGTGAGGTAGGGAATCCACCAAATTTGATACAGTAAGCCGACTGCCCAAGCAGGATTTCCTAAGTAGTCGGTTCAAAACCCAACAAGTGATGACCAGCCTAACGCAATTAATAGGTCGCCAGGTTTTCCAAAGTTTGGTAAAAACGGATTACCCATAAACTGTCAGAACAGCCATTTATTACGTGAGCCTGGTGGTCATCTGATGGATTCTAAATGGATTACTTAAAACACCCTGCTTTGGCCGTCAGCTTACTGTGGCAGATTTGGTGGGTCCCATACGTTACAGCGGTCCGAGTGTGTGACTTGGCGCAAATGTGATTAAACTTACGTCTCCCGGTGGGGCTTCCTAGCGCAGGTAACTAGAGTGTTCACTTCAATTCAGCGTTGCCTGTAGTCAAGCCTTGGCCTTGTTGCCATGGATTCCAATACTATCGAGGTGCTTAATTTTTTTGCAGTTGTGTGAAAACAAATTATTTCAGGGTTGTCCCTGTAAGGCTGTACGTTTTCACACCGCTTCCCTTAGCTCAAGGGCTGGCAGATGCCAGGATGCCTCGTTGGCTGATACCTACGGTTTATCCTAATTAATTGCTTGATTGACATAGTCTCAAGCGTGGCTACTAGTGCCACATTGTGAATGCCAGAGTATATGCATGCAGATCGCCCGCGAATGCTTGAGTTCGGCTTCTGTAGATGTTTGGATGAGTCAAATTTCAGAAGCCATTTGGAAATTCGACGAGAGACTGGATACAACGACAGGTTGGTGTGTCCAAGCCGTGAAAAATTGCACTGGTAGGCCAAAAGCGTAACGATCTGAACCTGTAACTTCAAAGAATGCTAACGGTGGGAGCGCCAACTTTCTATTAACTTCACACACAGCATTAAGTGCAGTACGTTTAGTATCCAGTTGATCAACTTTTGGAATTCTCCACGCCCTCTCTGCAAGTAATTCGACTTTTTGCCCTCGTTGACGTTCCCCTTTCACCCTTTTGTAACCCTCTATCGAGCATGCTCTGTGTTCTTCTAAATAACTAGTTTTGTATTCTGACCTGGAGCTGGGAATTCGATTTGCTCGAGCAGTCACAAAGGAATTCTTTGTCTCGGGCATTCATTGTTGAGGCTTGTACATTTTTCATTATTATCTGTATTCTATTAATAATACCACATATACACCGAAATCTGCTTTTACTTATACGCGTCACTCGGCCAGCAAAGAATTCTGCAGTTTGCGTTTGTCTTCCCAATTCTAGACAGCTACTCTTTTTGATAAATTTGCTCTTGGTAGGCTCAGATGAGCTCTCGTCGGTTACAAAATAAACAGTTGATCAAGCCAAGTCGTTTGCTTGATGAAGTAATCCGCATTGGGAACCTTGTCGATCTGTTTACTATGTGGTAGGCCTGATGTTAAAGATACAGCGCTTGAGGACATTGGCCATCTTGCCCTCCTCCACCGGAGCAGTCCAGCTGCTAGTCCAGACAACTTTGAAAAGCATTCTGGGAGACGTAAACGAACGATACGACCAGCCTTAATTAAATGCCCAAATAAACTGAAAACAAGCAACTTTCAGACACTCAAATTTGATCAACTCGAAGATAATTTCGACGTCAGGCCGCTGTCAAAGTTCTTCAAGTCCCACGAAAGGCGTCATATTCATGACCACGACTCCAGCTCGTTTATTGTAAATATCGTTCTTGTTTCTAATTTTAGCTATTAATTTGCCTTGGAACATAAGTTTTTTTCTTTAAACTCCAAATCGTGTTCTACTAACTAAACAGACATCCTAAACAAATTAGGTTAAACCCCAGTCAAAACGGATGAGTTTGGTTTGGGTTTTTCTCCGGTGTTCAAAGAAAACTAACAGCGCCTAAGAGATGCTATAATAAACCTTTTCTAATTTATTCTACCACGGTAAATAGGTGAGAGTTGGCAAACTGAGGAATCCGCTGTTCTCATCCGACCTAGAATAAAGTTTTCCTTCCTGAACCCGCCTTCCTTATCTTCCATCATAGCCGTCGGGATGTGACACTGGAAATCTTGCATGGTGGAATGAAATGTTGATCGCAAGCATCGTAGTCGCTTATAACTTCCTAGAACTCGCCTTTCCCTTCGTACTTGCAGTAATATTTAATGATAGTATACATTCGGCATCGGAAAGAAACATGCAACATGGATTGGGGTTGTGGTAAAAAACCCATGATTTGGAAATACAGGATTATCTAGGATTTATTTTAAGAATAATGGCTCGAGCACTGATAATTTTCAGTAGTTATTTTGATAACACCACCTCCGCCAGCCACATGGATAACGGTCTGTGCTATACCCCATTTTTCGAAGAACAAGAGGGTTATGAATCAAATCAGGAGGTGGAGGGTTTGCTCCGAGGTGTCGGACTAAATAACCTTAAACACTCTCATCCTTTTTTGAGCAAAAGACACACCGCCAAAAGTCAAACCCCGCATCGTGATCGTGCTTTATGATTAACTCATTGGCCATCTTGGATATAAGCTTTACTCACTTACTGATTTTTTCCATTGACATACTTAATTAGAGCTCGTAAAATATACATCCGGCAACCGACGCAGTCGTTCACAAACGTCAAAGAAAGGAACTTAGAACGCTCCCTGGCCAATCCAATTACGGATTGTTTTCCACTCCGGCGTCATCATTGAAAACATGCTAATACCTGCCCGTAAAAAGTCAGTCTGTCTTCTAATTAGGTTGATGTCACACCAATTCCAAGTAGTTTAAATATTAGCCGTTCGTGTGGAACCTTCCCAGGAACTTTGTTGAAGTCCGTGTAAGCTCCATCTTTTGGCGAACCCGTCATTAAAACTTTGCCTAACCTTTCATGGATGTCAAAAGACTGATGAAACGGGATGTACCGTTTCCTATTTCATGTTGATTTACAATAAACAAGTTATGCCACGCGAAACTCCTCCATGGTGATTCCGCCGCCCCTTTACACTACATCTCAGCGCTCCCTCATTTTTGCCTCCAAATATGCCTTCCTTTGGAGTAATCTTCCTTCAGAAATTAGGTCCCCGCCTAAGTTATTGGTATTCAAATCGAAATTATGCAAACACCCTACACCGGAAAGTATAAAGGCACTTTTAGCCGTCTCATTTCCGAACACTCAGCTTCTTGACTTCGAGAAGGGTCCTCCTGGGATTTAGTGGTAGATCAAGTTGAAACCCTCATGTATATCTTTAGAACCCTCTGTTTTGAAATGGTTACTAAATTCACCGCTAGCACTCCTCCCCCATAGCAACGGTTTTCGTAGTTCTTGTGGTCATATCCTCATCTCGACCTCAAGCGGTCAGTTGACGCTAACGGCGTAATTCTCTGTATTCGACGTCTACTAGCAGTTTGGTCGTACCTCCCTTGCCCCTTCCTCTGCTGGGCCCGAATCAGACTGTAACAAATCGCGTCTGGGTTCCTCTCGTCTGTCCACTTTAACGCGAATAGTCTCATTCGGCGTATAAATTCTATCCTGGCGATGTCCGTTTTCAATCCCTTCTATAATACAAAATGCAGGCCAGTCCTGTCTGGCCGCATACTTAACCCTCAGTGCTGACATTTATTTCTGCCCTGACGATGTCCGTTTATAATCCGTTATACACTGCCATATGCTGACCGGTCCTGCCCGCACTTTTATCCCTTCATAAGCAACAGTTTTCTCCTGTAAAATTAATCAAATCATTTTTTAATTCCCGAGTGGTTTTTTTTCACTGTGCGCTCATCATTTTTCTGAACGGACTACTAATTCAGTAATTATGTATTGCATATTGAGCAGACTCCGCCTATTTTGTCGAGGTTAGCACACAAACACACATACGGTCAAATAGACCACCTAGGGTAGCGTCCGGTAACAGTGGACATAGTTGTTTAACACCACATTAGACATGCATACAAGGACGATATAAGAACCGGGATTTCAAGTATGTGAAATTCATGTTACTAAAACAAAAGGATGAGTAGATAAAGTATAAAATAAGAAATACAAAGAAATATTGAGGTACTGTAAAGATGAACCATTTTGAGTGGGAGGTGGTCACGTCACATCAGCTAGATGTTAGTGGGGATTGCAGCGCTGCTGGAAACTGCGGGTAAGGGCCGGAGCGTGTGCTGGCGATAAGAAAGACAAATGACGAAAGGGCTACGGGAACGGAGGAATGCGGTATCAACGTTAGGGACTGAAGGAACACTCGCCAGCTTCACTGGTAAACAGACACTGCAGACCTATCCGGGATCCACGCCAAAGTGACCTCAGCTCGTTCGAACTTGTAGTGTGTTAAGAGCTATTTCCTACGACATGATATAAAACCGCTGTAGAAACAGAAGTAACCAATCCTTGGCGAGGTTTCGAAAGGCGATGCCTGATTGGACAACGGGTACTTCCGGTTTTCTGTAACGACCGATTGTTTTAAACAGACCTTTTTTTACTTCCCGCCCCCCCCCCTTTTTCAGAATTTGGGTCACGTGGATCGGAGATGACGCCTGTCGACACGCCCTCCGCTAAGTTCCCTTTTCCTTATCGTTTCCGTATTCCTGAACTGCCGATTCGTTTTCCGCCTCGTTCATTTCACCATTAACTAATCTTTTCCCGTGTTTCACGTTTTATCGAATCATAGGATTAAGTTGTACTCTCTTAGTTGATTAGTAGTCTGTACCACTATTTTTACCTTACGTCATAGATCGCATTAAACTTATTTTTCTACCGTGTCACCAACGTTTTACTAATAAACTTTTGTATCAGTTCATTCGTCGCTATCATGTCCACTCCACCCCTTTCCTTTGCTAGTGTGTATGATGGAGTTACACGACTTTTAGAGGAGTTTTCTTTAGATACCCATACGAAAGACCGCAAGCCATCACATCCCAACTCAGGTCTTCCCGAGTTTTCCGGAGCCCCTCCTTATTCGGCCGCTACATTGGTGGCAGCTACTTCGCCCACGAACCCTTTCGTTGATCCACCCTTTCCCCACCCTACTCCAGTGGCCCCTCCCACCGACCGTCTTTACACATCAGCGCCCAGCCCCCTGTTAGCCCCAGACGCCTATGAACCCGGACACAACATCCGTGATTGGCTGCGTGACTTACATCTTTTCTTGACCGACGTTCCACCCCATCAACATACGTGTTTCTTACTACGTTTCCTTTCCCCATCTGCCAGGCGACGCGCCTTCGATGCCGGCATTACATCAGCTACTCCCTTTCCCGTCGCCTGCCGTTGCGTCGTGCAGCTGTTCGACACCCCTGACGCGCCTGGCATCGCGGCAGAGCAATTTGCCAAGTTACGCCAGGCCCCCCGGCAATCGGTTGACGACTTTGCGACGGAACTCACCCGACTTGCCTCCGCGGCCTTCCCCAATTTACCCCAACCCGATCGTGACGACCTCATCCTCCACCGTTTCATTTCAGGCCTCTTCGACCGCACGATCACCGACTCCTTTCTCCTCCACCCCCCGCGTACTTTGAACGACGCCTTGCGGCAGTGCCGTCTTTATCTTACATATCACCGAACCCACCAACTCCCTCCGAGACCCCCTTTACCCCCAGCCCGACCGGAGCCCCAAACCCCAGATAGACGGAGCACTTTGCCGGTCCGATTCCCTGACCACAACCCTGGCTGCCAGTACTGCGCGGCTTTCGGACCACGAGCTCGCCACTGCGGCCACAACCCACCTTGTGAGTCCACCCCCGTTGACGCTATTTACTTTCACGATTTTTCTTCTGTCCCTGCTTTTACTGTGCCGGTACGTGTGGATAGTCACCCCACTCGGGCGTTAGTAGACACGGGCGCAAATGTGTCACTTGTCACCATCCACAAACTTCCCCACCACCTACTGCGTCACGTGGACCCACTTCCGGCTTCCCGCTCCCTCCGCGCCGCCAACTGCACGGCGATACCCGTATCGGCCACTGTTTCGCTACAGCTAATGATCGAAAACGCGCGTATCGCCCATAGGTTTCTTGTTACCCTTGATGGCCCCTGGCCTATCGTTCTCGGCCTTGATTTCCTGGAGGCTCACGATTGCGTAGTCCATGTCCGCGAACGACAACTCACACTCGGCCGTAACACCACCGCACCCGCCTCTCCAGCCACTATAGACGATCTCGACATCATGTACAACTCAGTACTTTCCGCCGTAGCGCTAGAGCCTACCCCCTTAGATACCGTTCTCCCCGCCCCCTCCCTAATTGGTCCGGTCGCGCATGAGCAGCTTAAGACCCTCCTGAACTCCTTCCCAGACCTTTTCGCCTGGTCCACCGACACCATCGGGCGCACCCACTTGATTCAGTACACGATCGACACGGGAGACGCCAAGCCCGTGTGGCAACCCCCACGCCGCATCCCATTGCGCTACCGCGAAGAAGTCAACAAGCTATTAGATGAACTGCTGCAGGCTAAAATAATCCAGCCTTCGTCGTCCCCATGGGCTTCTCCCATAGCCCTCGTCCCCAAGAAGGACGGATCCGTCCGGCTGTGTGTCGATTATCGTCGCCTTAACGCCGTGACAGTTCGTGATTCCTTCCCGCTCCCGCGGTTAGATGACACCCTAGACGCCCTAGGAAATGCGGCATGGTTCTCGACACTAGACCTCAAATCCGGTTATTGGCAGGTTGAGATTCATCCAGACGACCGCCATAAAACCGCGTTCACGGTACCCCAAGGTCTGTGTGAGTTCCAGACCCTTCCGTTTGGCCTGTGAAACGCAGCCGCCACTTTCCAACGTCTTATGTATCGCGTCCTTCAACCCCTCATCCCAGGCAAGTGTCTCGTCTACCTCGACGACATTATAGTGTTTGGGAGGTCTATCGACGAACACAACCACAATTTGCGTGCGGTATTGGAAGCCCTCCGCTCCGCTGGTCTGACCCTTAACCCCACGAAGTGCCTTTTTTTACGCCGCGAGGTAAACTTTTTGGGTCACTTAATCTCTCCCGGGCGCATCTCCCCCCTGCCTAACCGCGTACAATGCATCCGCACGTGGCCAACCCCCTCCAACCAAACGGAATTACGCAGTTTCTTGGGGTTAGCATCATATTACCGTCGTTTCATCCGTTGTTTTGCTCATATCGCCAACCCCCTGCACAAACTCACGGAGAAAGGCAGACCCTTCGTCTGGTCGGACGACTGTGCACGTGCGTTCACCGACCTCCGCGCCGCCCTGTGCTCGGCTCCCCTACTTGCCCTCCCAAACGTTGACGACGACGCACCCCCATTCATATTAGACACTGATGCCAGTGGGTACGCCATCGGCGCCGTACTCTCCCAAGCCGACGCGAACGGAGTAGAGCACCCGATCTGCTTCGCGAGCAATACTCTCACTAAACCACAGAGGAATTATTGTACCTTCCGTCGCGAACTCCTGACGATCGTTGTGTTCCTGCGTCAATTCAAACACCTGCTAGTCGGACGACGTTTCGTTCTCCGCACAGACCACAGGGCCCTGCAGTGGCTGCGGTCCTTCAAGGACCCCATGGACCAGCTGGCACGCTGGCAGGAGTTCCTTCATGATTTTGACTTTGAATGCCAATACCGCCCGGGCCACAAGCATGGCAACGCAGATGCCCTTTCCCGCTTGCCCCACGTCACTGACGCAGAACCCGATATACAGACAGCCGGCGTTAACGCTATTGTCGTGTCGGAGCCGACACGCCACGAATGGGCAACAGCGCAAAAAACGGACTCGAACACGGCCACTATTTACCGCCACATGAGTCTAGGGCTTCCCAAACCTACCGAGCGGGAAATGAGAGGCGCCAGCCAGAGTGCCCGCCTATTGCTCAACCAGTGGCCCTACCTCACCGTAGAGAATGACATATTGTTTCTCCGCGACCCCACTTCCAACCGGCTACGTCCCGTCGTTCCCGGATGTTTAATAGAGTCCGTACTCACTGATCTCCACACACAGCTCGGGCACAGCGGCCAACGCCGCACGGAACTCGCTGCTTGCAGCCGCTTCTGGTGGCCTCAACTACGTTCGGCCGTACAACGCTTCTGTCAGTCCTGCACCACATGCGCTACGTTTAAACCCCCCTCCCCCTCACCGCGTGCCCCGCTGCAACCTATGACCACTGGCTTTCCGGGAGAGCGTGTCGGCCTGGACATTGTAGAACCCTTTCCGATATCGGTACGCGGGTTTGAGTATGTATTAGTCATGGTGGACTATTTCACCAAGTGGGTGGAAGCAGTGCCACTCCTCCGCCAGGACGCGGCATCAATCGCAAACGCCATTAGCCGCACTTGGATTAGCCGTTGGGGCGCCCCCTTGTCATTCCATTCCGACTGCGGCGCTAATTTTCAGTCCCAGCTCCTACAAGACGTCTGCGAGATCCTAGAGATCCGCAAAACCCGAATAACCCCGTACCACCCCGAAGGCAACGGCCTTGTAGAGAGGACCAACCGCACGCTGCACGACCTCTTACTGGCATTCTCACGGGACGGGCACGAGCACGACTGGGACGCACATCTACCTCTGTGCCTGTTAGCTTATCGCGGAACAGTACATTCTTCCACAGGGTTCACACCTCACTACCTCTGGACTGGCCGTGACCTACGCCTCCCGGCCGACCTTCGCTACCCCCTACCCACACCCGACCCGTCAACACTACACGAGTACGCCACGCACCTCCGAGGGGTCATACGCTCAGCTCATAACGCTGCCCGCGTTGCACTGAGAGTTGCTACCCAGCACCAAAAAGAGCAGTTTGACCGCCACACCGCTGGCACCCCACACCAAGTTGGCGACCTGGTGATGCATTACAACCCCGTACCCCCACATGGCAACTCCGTTAAACTCCACCACCCATGGCAAGGACCGTTTACCGTACTCGACGTGCTCGCCCCCACCAAATTCCTGTTACGCGACGCCGTCCACCCTGATTTCCCCTCCTTTACGGCACACTTTTCTAAGCTCAAACCTTACCGAGGGCGCCTACCCAATTGCACTCCCGATTCCCTACCCGTCATCCCCCTAGACCTAGTTCCCCCGGTGGCCATCGAGGTCTCCGTCCCTTCCCCCATCGGCCCCACCAGCACTGAGGACAGTGCTGTACCTTAATAGGGGGGCGATGTGACGACCGATTGTTTTAAACAGACCTTTTTTTACTTCCCGCCCCCCCCCTTTTTCAGAATTTGGGTCACGTGGATCGGAGATGACGCCTGTCGACACGCCCTCCGCTAAGTTCCCTTTTCCTTATCGTTTCCGTATTCCTGAACTGCCGATTCGTTTTCCGCCTCGTTCATTTCACCATTAACTAATCTTTTCCCGTGTTTCACGTTTTATCGAATCATAGGATTAAGTTGTACTCTCTTAGTTGATTAGTAGTCTGTACCACTATTTTTACCTTACGTCATAGATCGCATTAAACTTATTTTTCTACCGTGTCACCAACGTTTTACTAATAAACTTTTGTATCAGTTCATTCGTCGCTATCATGTCCACTCCACCCCTTTCCTTTGCTAGTGTGTATGATGGAGTTACACGACTTTTAGAGGAGTTTTCTTTAGATACCCATACGAAAGACCGCAAGCCATCACATCCCAACTCAGGTCTTCCCGAGTTTTCCGGAGCCCCTCCTTATTCGGCCGCTACATTTCCACGTAGTGCGCGTAGTTGGCTTTTCCAAACTGCCTGTTCGCTTGTTGTTTTCTCCGCTTAAGCATCTTTGTGTCCCGTTAGCTGTCTAGTTTCCGTCGCCAAATAAACCCTTCTCACAAAAAGACTAAGAACCATTTGTTGGTACGGTGCCTTGTCTGCTTGCTCGCTTGTCCGCTTGTCCGATTTAACTCCGAGTCTTGTACTAATTGATTTCTCAAATTATGCACTTGATTATTCGTTGGAGTTCATATACCAGAAACCACATAAATAACTCTGGGGGTCCCATCGAAGAGCCGAACCCCTCTCAGCTGTGTCATGCAGCGGGAGAATATCGGCGAAACGCGTGTCTGGGCTTTTAGTAAGTATGTGTGTCAAGAGTACGGTATAATACTTCACCATATTGATTTCATACTATTCGTAGTACCACTTGTTTGTAGAATGGGCATTACGTGGTTATTTCACAGCTGTTGATTGTCTTCAACCCGAATGTTCATTGAAATTTCGGTTCTGACCCTAGAAAGTCATGTCCCGGAGATTTAACTCCAAGTCCTGCACCGAGTCATTTCTCAAATTATTCACTTGATTCTTCCATGGAGTTCATACACCAGAAACCGCATAGAGATCGCTGAGGGTCCCACTGAAAATTCGAACTCCTCGCAGCTATGTCACGCAGCTGTTACGCAGCGGCAAAATATCGGCGAAAAACGTGTCTGGGCTATTAGACAACATCTGTGTCGAGAGTACGGTATAATACCTTTACGATATATATATATATATATATATATATATATTACATTTCAGATTTAAGACTGCTGACAGCCGCTCTAGCGTTAAGCTCACATACGGCGGAATCTGGGGGTTTCATCGTGAAACCGCATGTTCAGTATCCTCTATTTGTTATCCAGAAGTTTTCTCTCTTGTGACAAGCAGAACGACACTTCCCGGTAAACCACCGGCTGCTCTACAGAGCGATCGGTCTTTTTATTTTTTATCTTTGGATATTGACCTTTTTCGATATTTGCTACTGTATTTCATGCTCTTACCATGCTCGGGTTTGTTTTTCTGTCTAATACGTATTTTTAGTTTGGTTTTCTGGTTGCGCACCCTGGGGTTTTGGCATTGTGTTGTCACTCTGACTATGGTGCGGGTTTTCCGAACTACCTGAAGGGTATGATTGTCTGTTTAGTGCATTGAATGAATCAAGAGTTTGGTACTGTTTTCTGCTGTTCTTACTGTGCGACTCCGATTCTGCTCTACAAGATCATGGGTTTTCTCAATGTTCCCGGTCGGAGCCGATCGCCATTAACGTTTGTCCGGATTGGCAGATAAATTGATAAGTAAGCTTGCCGCCTTAAGGGAGTATATATGATGTAAACTCTGGAATGGCGGCCACAGAAAACGAATTCATAGTAGTTGATCTGGTTTTTACTACCCATTTTGATAACGTGTCTCAGTCCAAGTTAACAGCGGTTAACGAGAAGCGTCTACATAATAATTACTGGGTGATCCTTAGAACCACCGTGGCGATGTGCAAGCCAACGCTTGATCAGTTTTATCAGCGCAGTGAGCCCTCTGCGCTACATTCTGGACGGGCTGGAGCCGATATGTTAAAATCAGTTCGCTGTCCTTAATGATTGACGATCATGCCTCCCAGATATCATCAGTGAAATATAAATTTTGTGCAGAGTTTGACGCCCGTGAAGATAGTAAAGCTATGTTTCTAAACGTCGGCAAGGCTATTTGCTTATTGCCAAATCACATGATTTAGCTGGAAACGAAATCCTCTGGATTAAAGGTTTTCTTGACCGCGAGACCGTCGTATACACACGTTCGAGGAGCTTTCTCACTTTAGTTGACCACAAAATTTGTTATTTTACATCAGAAACCTGCTGCGACTGTCCAGAATAGCTGCCTAATGTTTCCAGGTGCAATGGAGTTAGGTCGCTTTTCTCTCCAAGGTTTTCTCTCAAATCGTGCAAACTGATTTAACCTACACCTTCTAGTGTTAAGGAGCACACATTAAAAGCGTCATTATTGTCATCGAAGTGTGTCTTATGTCGGGCGTGCTCGTGTACTCCGTGGTATCTGTTGGTCAGTCAGGTAGCAGTATTAAAACTGACCCGCGTAATGAATAGTCATTCATGGCATCAAACCAGATGGAGGTTTCTTGCCCTCCCTCGCTAGTGTTTCTGGGTCAGTACCTTTAGAAACCGAGAACATTGTCTCGCGCGTCTTCAAGTGCTTTTGTCGTCCCTCTGCAGAATCGCTGTACATTTTTAAATTTCTTGTACCTTTATGCTTTTCACAATCGTTAGCCAGACCTTCAATTTTTGTTTATACCTTTTAAACTGCTCAGCAATATTACTTAAGCGCATTTCATTTCCCTCCTGCGTATCTACTACACCCCCTTTGCCCGCCTTTGGCGTGTCCGTGCGATTTTATCGAGGTGCATGATGACTGCTCTGACCGTCAGCGTGAAATGGTTTTAAGATTCCTCTTGGAACTCTTGGCGGTACTGTATTCGCGTTTTTATGCACGCTTTTAACAAGTAGTTCGTTTCACGGTAGTTTCAAGCCTTCTCCATTTACTTCAGAACTATTCTTTGAACGGAACACTGGTCGGACCTCGGGGGCAGCTTGAGGGATTTGAACTTTAGGACAGTCAGATCGGAAAATACGCAACCTCTGCCTTATTTCTCGTTAGTAACTCGTTATCATTTAAGACTGGGCATTTTCATTTAATTTGTGGCTCAGAAAGTCTTAGGTAAACGCTTTGTAGTTCCTGGAAAAATTTCCTTTGTCGCTTCAAAGACTTAAACGCCTTTTGTGCCTAGGTTATGACATCTAACAATCTTCGCCTTCTATTCAGTGACTTTAAAACCTCACTGATGACTTTTCCAGAGTCTTAAACTATTTTATATTATCCTGATTGTTCTAGCAAGTCTGGACTAAAGTTGCTTAAAACTGTACAGTTTAGAATCTGATTTATCTGCAATCAGCGGAATAAGGTAACTGCTCACCTCTATGGTTTCGTACGCCCTTAGATTTTTTTTTTTGGTTGAGGAGAGCCGGTACTTCAGATAGGCCCTCGCAGCCGCCACTGAATTCTACAATACACAAGTTCTCTTCAGCAGTTACGGAAACGTAAATGAAATATCATCTGTAGCGTTATTTTGTTTCCATCTTTTGACGTCGGCTTAAGGTTGTCGTCTGGCTGGTTATGTGGGACGGGCCACGCGTTAGATGCGCTGGACCAGCACGGGGGCCACATCGTACTCTGGCAGGCGTTATCTGTGCGCAATAACAAATGCCAACATTTGCGGGGTGCGCTGGCAGACCCTGTTGTCGACAATCGTCGCACAACTGGACCACTGCCATCACCCCATTGTTTTGTGGTCAAAATCCTGGTCATTTGTGTGTGGACCAGGGGGTGCGGAGTGGAGCGCCAAGGCGAGGATCCGTCCGAGCCATCCACCTGCGGCCTCCCCCGTCTCCGGTCTTCTTGACTCTGTCTTGACACCGGGTTCAGGCGGTGGAGGAGGAGAGAGTGTAGGTAGATGCAGCGCAAGTCTACCCGCACTATAAACCCCTGCGCAGGTCACTGTCCCTGCTCCCACCTGCTGTGGGACACACGGTGGACATCATCGAAATCGATGGTCGAACTGTCGTATGTGGGAATCCGAACAAGATCTTCACTGGTCTGTTTGTGTATCAGGCAAAGCCTGTCTAATTTATGGCCGAAAACGTAAATCTTTGTCAAAACGAGCTTATGTTCTGTTTATGTCTTCATCTGTCGCCTGCATCTGGTCGTTGAACATTAGTAGTTCATAAATCTAAGTCTTTCAGGCACTTTATCCTTGGCCATCTTGCTTTACTATGCTAACTTCTATTCACTTAACGTTGCTTTGACGCCGATTTCAAAGAACCCATATGAACACCCCAACTTTGTCTAATATTTCAGCTGTCATCATTGTTCAAGTCTCCGACAGCGGTTTGCTTGGCTTAGCCATGTTCCCACGCTTCTTTTCCTACGGTCCAATCCAAGGTACGGGGACCGCGCCGGTGATCCCTCACTCATTCGTAAATATTGCTCCCGGAAGTGCGGGTGTTCCGAACTCCGTCCTATCCTCCAGCCAAGTCTCGGAGTCCCAAGCTGCCGACCTGCAAACACAGTTGGCCTCTCTCCTCCTGGCCCACCAGCCTACCCTTCCTGCAATTGGGACCCCAGTGGTATCCACGCTCTCCGGGCTTGGGTCTTCTGGACTCGCCTCGCCTTATCTCCTTCCAAACTTGCTATCCCCAGTTGCTGCTCCAAACTCTCTAGTCAATCCTTTTGCTGGCGGTCAATTGGGTATTGATGTTGCAGCAAACTATGCCGCCCTGATGCAGATTCTGCCCCTTATTGGTTTGCAGCAGCAGCATCAACAACAACAGCAACAACTGGATCCAGTTTCCTCTTCAGCCGCCCCTAAAAGCGACGACTCACATACAATCATTCGTGCTCCGGTTTTGTACAAGACAAATCAGGTATTTGGCTAGGTTTGCAGCCTGTCTCACCACTTTTAAATTTGCTTGCCCGATCGCGCTTGTCCTTTGCAACGCTGGGTTTGGAATGTTAATTCTCTTGCACAAGTTTGCAGATCCTGTTTCGCTTCACCGGCCCAATACCTGTAGTTTGGCTGCTTGCTTCTTTCGCACCAGGTATATCACTTCTTCTTGATCTCGAATTACATACTTGCCTGTTCAAAGCCCCACTCCAGTCATGTGTGCTAGTCAAGTTTCTGAAGGTCGATAGAAGACCCACCTGCCCGCACTCGTCGTGTCGAGTACATGATCATCTGCGCACTGCTCCCCTAATTGCAGTTATCTTTACAAGGGAACTACTTTTCAAGCCACCTATACTGTCACAGTTTTGTCATCTCAGTGAGGTCAATGTGCTATAACCACCACTACTCCCCAGCCTACGTCGCAGGATATAGTGCGCAGTCATGTGTTAGTAAGTTGGACACTTAGACGTCCGATGTTTGCTTTCTGACCACGATGATCTCTGCTAGTTAAGCCAGACTGAATTTGTGAGCAATGGTGAATGAGATTCAGTGTGTAAAAGCCTAGCATCAGAGCGAACAGTGACACAACAAATTGGCATGGAATAGTTGTCTGTTATGTACGCAAATGAAGCCGAACTAAACTAACTTTTCAAGTTAAGGTGAATTCCTTTTTGCTACTTTTGTTTGAATTAACAATAACGTTTCGTAATTCCTATGAGGGAGTTCATTAAGCCCATCGTGGTGGGTCCAAAGTGGCCCTTCATACAGAGTTCTTATGGTATTCGAGCTTTTCCAGATATAATCATCTCAGTTTGCCCTGGGTAGATCATGGGTCTCCTCGTTGAGGATTAAAAATTAATGCCTCATATGTTGCTGTTGCAAGTATTGAACATCACTAGCCGGATGCCGGACACGGGGTTCTAACAAGACTCACCTTTTCCAAATAGGCTAATCAAGTATTCAGGACTAGCCTTAGAGCTAGGAATATGTGACAAAGAGAATCTATGACAGAAAAATTGCTTCCCATTTCATTAATGCTGCCGCTGATGTAATTTCTAGCCGAAAATATGTACAGTCATTTTTTTACTGGATAGTCTAGACTGACTAACCCCGCCTAGTGGCCCGGTACGAATGTCCACCTTTGCAACACACCTCATTACCTAATCTTTCACCATCTCTGGAACGAAAGTACATTTCGCATTTGAGTGAGGTAAAATCTCATTCACAGGGCGCTGTTGCTGTTGTAATGTTGCCTAACTTCGCCTGCATGCACTCGTGCGCCATCAGAGATCTTATTTGGTAAAGCTAGTCCCACATTTGTTTTGCTGTGTTCGGTACATAGTCGTCAGCTTGAGGCATTAGATCCTTATGTTTATCCTCTAATTGATTGTGCTGAATTTTGACTCAGTAGTCAGTTCATAAGTTTATGAGTGGGTTCATTTGCCAAGGAAATCCTTGCATGCCCCTTCCCCGCTTGTCCTTATTTGTGCCCCCCCCCCCCTTTGTTCCTGGAAGAACTAACTCAAATGCCTGCAAGCTTCTGTCCAATTCCCCTTTTGTCTTTTTTGGTTGCTACTGCTGTTCAATGTTTAACACTGATGTTGCCGTTCATGCCTACACCTCTCACCGCTATGTTTCCAGATCTCTTTTTCATCCCGAGCGCGTTTGCGTGTGTGCCCGTTATTGTCTCCTTTTCATTCCTTTTTTCCGACTTTTCCTCTTGCAATTGGCGCTTCTTGTCTTCAGGCAGGGATGTTTCGCCTGCTCACACCTGAATGCCGACCTCTCGAGAGCGGTTCGTCAAGTAAGCTCAACATCCCCCTCTCCTGCAAAACACCCCCTTTCAACCACTCAAAACACACATGTAATGGACGTTCTTATTTTTGTGAATTACTTGTCTCCTGCCGCCTCATTTTCCAAACTTGCGCGTCATGTAGTTTATTTTTCGCGGCGTTGCCCCTATTTTGCTGTCGCTCTTGCTGCTACTGACTCCATGTTGCTCATGCGTACTTGTTCACTTTTGGTTTTCGTAATCCGGCCACTCACTCCTTTCCATTGCACACTGTTTCGCTCCTGGAGTTGTCACTGGTATGGGGCTATCCCTCACCACCCCTCCGCTTGTCGCACGAGCCCCTCTGTCTCAACTTTCAGCCTTCTTACCTGCCGCCTGCCATGTCCCCAGTTTGTGCTGGCATTTTACATGCAGTCTGAACAGGTCCTTTTACCCTCACTCCCATACAGTCACAGCAGGATGGAACGACCTGCAATGAACACCAGACGGCCGAGCGGACGAAGTCGTCAGCGGCAGACAATGGAAATGACACCAGTCCGCCCGACCGGATAGTCGCGTCATATGCAGCCGCAGCTCGGGCCGCAGCTATAGCCTATCAGCAGCCGCTCTCTTCTGCTGCGGAGGTATTCCTCGCGGCGACCTCAACATCGCAAGGCAGTGCCAGTGTGAAGGCGCGTAGCGTTATCAGTCGCCGAACCCGCGCAGCACGATTGGCTCTCGACGCTGTGGCGGTTGCAAACACTGCTACCTCTGCAGTCTCTACGGGACCAGTTAGGAAGGGCAAACATCTTGCCAGTGGACTCACACTGCCGACACAGTGGAATAGCTTATGGACACGTATTGTCGATAGGCATGCAGACGTTGTTGTCTATATTTCGTAAGTTGTTGATTAATTGCATCGTCCTCCGCGTGTCTTACACCATAATAAGCATTCCCTCACACTTATTCCTCGTTCACGTCATCCTTCTACTTTATTTTCAACTGTGTAATTGTATGGAAGGAAGGCTGAGCCCGCTTTGAGCCCATTAGCATACTTTAGGTTCACTGGTCGTCTTGTTGCGTGCTCCTTTGGAGAGGAATCACATGCCAAATCTTTTAGTGGCTTCTGAGTTATAGTCCTATGTAGTTGATTGTCTAGTTGTCCCCATCCACCTTGACATCTCGGATCTGTTTTCCGGAACTTCAGGTTTAATACCGTCGTGCCGAAGTTAACCAGGATCTGTGCCGCTCTCTTCCGACGACCACGCCTTCATACCATACGAATGTTTGTTCATAGCAAACGACGAGGCATGGACTCGCTTACTGACAGGGAATGAGAGGGGTCTTGAATCCCAAGGCCCACATTAAGGGGACATCATTGTAGCTTGGCACTCAAACCTGAGTAAGGCCTCAGTTGGTAACCTTTAAAGGCGCAACTGTTAGCGCGTCGTCGCGGCTTCATGCATGTTCGCCCTTTTACAGTCAGGACCTGCGTTGAATCAAGCTGAAGCAGCCTCATTTTTTCGCTTCCTTACTCCACTGGTTTGTGATTGCGTGAGATTCGGCGCCATCTCATGTATGCTACACGTGGGTCGTATCATGCATCGACTTCTCACGCAGCCTGTTCTCTGTGCTTGGTAATACTTGGAGCTACCATATCTTTACTACCGTTTCTTAGGTAAGAATGAGTGCGCTGCGTCCGTCTGGTTTGTGTGTGAGGTGATTAAAACTGAACTATAATTATGCGTCAATTTGAACCAAAGATGTTCGACCATCAGCTACTCGGCACCACCGTCTTCCAGGCGAGCAACCGACTGTTATTTGCTTCAGATTGGAACAACATATGTTTTCTTAGCAAAACTGCTACTTTCCTTCGCTGGTGTCTCATTATGTCAGCATGCAGCGTAACAATAGCCAAGTCAAACATGTGCTTGGGTGCTGACTTGGATGAAGGCATTGGAGAATCCTGCCTTATCACCACATGCGTTCGAACAAGTCTGCCCGATTTACCGTCAGGATTTGGATTTCCTGTCTAGTCGCTTTCGAATTTAATGAGGCGTATCTTTTTTCCCTTTTAGCGGCAGTTTTTATTAACTGCCTCTCATGATTCAGATTGCTCGGTTTTGGTCCAGTTTTATTTCATTTTTTGCGTTCAACTTTGACCCCCAGTGCCTCCGTGTCACAATTAGTTTTGCTGATATACAGCGTTGCTCATAAACGCATCTGAACTTTGGCTCCGATTGTGGGACACACGCTATAAGCCTTACTTACTAAGTGATCAAGGACGTTTCTCTATGGTTAGGGGGTTTAGATGGGATGACAAGTCGATGTCGTGATGGGGTAACGGTCTTTTCATCGTATCTTTGTTTTTTGTTTTATTTTTTTCACCGTCTTTGTAAGAAAATTGGCAACAAAGTGCAGTTTTTTTTATTTGTGTCGTCCTGTTCCCGGTAACAGGCCGAATTTATTCCTATTTGTTGTTTCACCTTTGGAACTCGGATTCCCGAGGGATGCCTATTTGCCCCCTTTCTGCTTTAATCCGACCCCACTTGCCCTCTGCCTACTTCATTTTTTTGAAATAAACACGAACTGAAATGGAGATTTTCAGATTATTGAATCGTTGCAATTCTTTAATTGGGGGCGAGGGTAGGAAGGACGCATTCGGAATTGTCCATGTGCGTTATCGCGCGGGCACACAAAAACCAAACTGCTCCCAATTGGGCACACGTCAATGCAGAACGCAGTGCCTGTTCGCTTCTGCGGTTCGTTGTCTGGTGCGCGTCCGTAAGTCGTGACTTGGAAGACAGGTGATGTACTTTGGTGCCGACGAATTCTGAAGGATTTACTGTTAGAAACCCAGATCCCTCTTACGGAGTTCGTCCTCGACTCTTTCAACCGGGTGTGTGCCACTTCGTCAGACATGCTAGGGACGACTAGTTATTCTCTACCTTGTTAAACTATGACTGCGAGGTCGAACATCATCGGGGCCGACTAGATCAGGCATGATCGCAGCCGTACCAAGTACAAGTAAGTTCGTTCAGTATCCTCTCACCGTCTCTCAGACTCATCTTAATCTTACTGACCTTGTTAGGTATTTTTGCGCGATCTCACAACAGTTTTTGCACTGTCTTAGTTATGGATGCATAGTTTTAGTTCTTATGTCTGACGAAAGGATTGTCAGGGTATCTCTCGGTAGAGGAAAGTGTTACTAAGGCGGACGTCAGTGTTTTGTTCCTCCAAATGCAAACTTTGGGCTCAGTTTGTCTACATCATTTGTTTAGATCGTCTATCGAATGTATGCGATATTGTCCTTCCTCACCCTGCACTCTAAGTACATCCTCGACTAAGGCACTAAAGAAGGTTGCCAGCTAGTCATTCTTGCTTCGATGGTGGCAGCCTTTTACAGTCTTTGCAACGCTACCTGAGGGAATCACTGGGTAGTCGAGGGTTGAACTGCAGATGGGCGACCTAGCAATTCGGTTGCTGCCGCTTATTTTTCAACGACCTTTCAGTTCATCAGGGATGTTGTTTATCTCCGAGTGCTTACAAGGAGATGATTCTCTCGACTCGATCACCAGCAGTTTCTTAGTCGTGTTGGAGTCCCCAGCAGAGTTGGAATTTCTACATGCATGCCGAAAACCTTTAAAGAGATACGGAGGAAATATCACTCTCTCTTTGTCCTTCCCATTTTCTTTAACTCACAGGCCTGATGGTCACCGACTCAAGAGCGTTAGCGAGATCCGCGCCTACATGAGCAAAATTAATCCCGGCACTGAAGTCACGATCTCCGATGAATGCATCACAGCCAATTTCTGCTTTGATGCATCTAAAGAGGGTCGCTTGTTACCCGCCCCTGACGATTCCATCTTTTCACCAGCCAAATCTGTTCCGCCTGCCTCTTCCATTGGCACGGCTACTGATGCTGCTGCTACTACTACTGTAGGTGCTGACAGCCATACGACGACCAGCACCACGGCATCCGCCAGTTCGGACGAGCAGGCTGCAGCACAACCAGGTGAGTAATCACTTGGAATCTTCACTAACTCCTTTACTCCACATTGTGTGACTATTCTGTGACCGCATTTTCAACACTGACGGTACATTTTTTCATGTCCGTCCCTCGCCGTGTGAGAAGTGTACTAGTAATAATAATTGCACTTTGGTGCGGAAGTGGTTGAATTTTTTACCCCATCTGTATACTCTAGTGCTAACCGCATGCGTCTGCCCATGAATAATAACCGATCGAGGGATTTTACCTGCATAAACTAAACAGGTGTCACACAACCTGCCCGCACTCTCATCAATGGCTGACATTTCTGCAAGCACTGTCATCATTAGTTGAGGCACAGAAGATGTCATGCTGCCCCTGGCCTAGTTCTCGCCGGAACTGCTACGGCTTAGAAAACCACGCAGAAGGGTAGGCGAATTAAGGTCAATCGTTTCACTAACGACTGATTTACTAGTAAGACTTGTCTCTACTACGAACCATGGCGCATGTCAACAGGTGGTGGGTTGTGAGACGTACCACATCGCAGGCCTGGCGTCCAATTAAGCGGACTTTCTGGTCTGACGAATAGGAAGTCTCAACCCATACTGTCGTGCTGCCTACCGCACTGGTGAATTGGTTTTTCATAAAAAGACCGCAGGTCGTGGTGGGATTTCAACATGACGAATGTTGGTCGCCATACAACGAGGATTCGTCCACCGTAAGGCGGGATCTTAAGACTTCGATGTGTCGGAGACGGGGATGAAGATGTCCGCCTTCGAGTTTGGATGCTGTGGGAGACAGTTCCTTCACTAAGCCGTCTCTTTTAACCCCTGTCCGGTGAAGCACAGACAACCGAGATTTTTTGGACGGCCAAATGACTATAGTCCGTACGTTTTGGCAGAATTTGGTAAGGAGTAATGCCACCGAAAACACCACTTCCTTCCCTAACCCCATAACTTTCCGTGCTTCCGTTGACCCTGTGGAATGTAAGTGTCTGATGATGACAACCGAGACATAAATAAGTCCCATTTTCAGGGTTAATGAGGCAGTAAGTCAACCAAATAATATGGTTTTATTTCTACTACTCAGATATGATGCACTGAAGTAAGTAGTGCAGGTGTATTGACAATCCAATCGTCGATTTCGACTCTGTCCATTGTGTACTCCACAGCGGGGTGAGAGCGGACACGGTGACTTACGCGTGAATTAGTTTGCCGTGATGGTAGACTTGCGAAGAATCTACCGCACTCTCCTCCTCCACCTGGATCCGGTGTGAAGACAGGGTCAAAAAGACCGGAGCTAGGGAGGGGCGCAAGTGGCTGGCGCGATGAAAACCCGCACCTTAGCGGGTACCACCACACCCTCTGGCCCAAAACGGACACTGATTAGGATTTTGTACCACAACACAAATCGGGAGGGAGGGAAGCAGCAGAGATCCCAGTTGGCACGGAGTGAGCCGGCAACATGGCGTGCCACCGCGTCCCAATATTGCCATTCCTGATAACGCCTGCCAGGCTCCTATTCAGTCCCCGTGTTAGTCCAGCGCGTCTTACGCGTGGCCCGTTTTAGGCGCAAGGAAGTCTAGTAGGAGCTTGCCAAATTGCGGACAAAGACGTTGACCTAGGGCGGTCCAATTAAACTAGATAAGGAAATAGAACGGTAACGGATCGAAGAAGTCAGCTGTTGCTGCGCCTTATTTCCTCAATCGGCAGTCGGTTGAATGAAACGGCACCAAGAGCAAACAATTTCCTTATAGAACGTCGGATTTTCTGGCAGCACTCTACGTACTTTAGAATGCAGAAGATGATCACGATATGTGGTTTTATTCAACCAAAAAAACTAGCGGAGGGTGTACTGAAAAATAAGGATTTCCGTGCGTCGAAATCCGAAGCGGCTGCTGTGCCCCTTAGCATCAGCTCTGAGGAATATATTCTGGCCAAGTGAAGCTTTAAGTTTTGAAACCCTATCAAAGGCGGCCTAAGTTGCCTTTTGCTGACGTATGTAAAGAATTAAGAGATCACGAAAGGCAACCTCGGAGATATTGTAACCGCTGTCAGTTGGGCATCTCGTGTGATGGTCACGTCACAGTGCGAGCGACCTTCGGTAGTTAACCAGCAGCGCACATCTTTTTTGTAGACAGGCCAACTGTCGTTTCCTGTTAATTTAACTGCAGGACTTTCTCCAACCTCTACATAGCCCTTGTATTTGCAGTTATTCATCCCTAATGTCACTGTCATAATCGTTATCCTTACTGCCTGACTTAGAGCTAACTTACATTTTTTGAGCAACTTCGTAACTTCTTTCTGTGCGTTCATTTCCACCGGAAAACATAATGACTTAGTCACTTGCAACTGGCAGTTATGGATCTATCGTACTTGCAGTGGGAAAATGAACATTTCCGTCTTGTCTTGGAGCTGAGAGTCTACAGTCCAGACAAACGGTTGGATAGCGACTAGCAATCTTAGATCGGGAAGTTTTGTGGACATAGACAAGGAACGCTGTAGTGGCCATTTCTGGCTTGTTATTTGCTCACATCAGCTAGTGATAACCCAATACCGGGTCCCGTACCCGAGATTCGAAGTCCATCATCGAGCAGCACCTCTCCGGCACCGCACTACCTGCTGGTCTAGAACATTCAGTCACACACGCCGAGAGTCTACAGGCCATGCAAGTGGTCGCATGATGACTAACAATCACAAGCGCGACTGACTGAGAGAGAAAAATAAGTCGGAAATGGCCATATTAGTGCTCCTTGTCCTCCTGCTAACAACTGATGCACTTGTCGAACCTCTCCTTGTTACTAGTGAATCTTTTCACGGGGGACTAAGCTAGGAAGCAGATTCCCTCACATATTTTCAGGCTGTTGGAAACCTTTAAATCCGTATATTTGAGAAGTGTCATTATTCTCGTGAAGGAAGAATTCGTTGACATCCCTCGGTTTCACGACGGCTTCACGGCGGCACTGTGTTTTTTTCAGTGAGCTCAGTGCCCATTAAAGAGCTTCATACAAATTTCGAATGGCCCTAGAGTACTGGGGAATACAGGTGGTCAATAGTGCGGCCGAACTTTGAAGAAACTCTGGTTCACTCGGTCTTATAGGCATTTTTACAGTGATAGCTCACGTTTTATCCTCTGTATGTAGGCTGTCGCCACCTGTCGTAACAACCTATCCGAAGCAAAACAAATAGAGACTCGGCCAGTGAATCTCGTTTCCGATGCTTGTTCGATGTCACGTATGTGGATATGGATGCCCGAGGTCTGTTAATTTTTTATGTAAGGAACAATTTGGACCTTTGTTCAGATGTTCGGGCTGCCAGTTGCCCATTCATACCCCATGAATGGCTGTGTGGAAATTAATCTGGACTGTGTCAGCGTTGTGATAATATTGCGAATATGGCAGTACCATGTTAACTCGTGGATTTAAATTGCACTCTTTTTACTTCGCACACCACAGGACATCTCTCCAGTGCTTTTAGGAATTCTGACCGTAGGTATTGCCTGAACGAAGCTTTAAATTATGTAATCTAGTGGTTCCTAACTTCTCGCCTGGGCAGAAGAAGTTTTCTTTAAAAAAACTGTTTTTGTCACAGTTGTCATGGGTTTTATCATTAATCGTTGTTTTATTGGCCTGGCGACCGATCGCCAACCAACCGCAAACACAAGGCATGTTAGTGTTATTCTGCATGGCGACTTGTTGACAGATCTGCTCGCCAGCAGTTACCGTTCACGTCATCTAAATGCCATCTCTGTGAACCACATGGATGCGTCTCAGGACGGCTATTTTTCTTCTTTTCAACTTTTCTCGCTACTTTTGCCGTCCACAACTTTTCTGCTTCGTACGCTTCTGTAATCTTCTAAGCAGGAGTACCCACCACTTCTTCATATCCCGATGTGTCCTAACACCTTGTCGATTACTTTTGTTTCTTTTTTGCATCACCCAGGCTCCTATTGGACTGGCCTAGTTGTCAGTACTAGATCTCTAGACCGCCATATCCAACCGAAAATATGTCACTGTTAGTATTTTCACGCTGTTTCCTTCAGCAAGTGTTAATCTGGCCATTAGAGATTCTGCCTATCGCCCTTTTAAGGCTACTCTAACGATTTAAATCGAGTCCAAGAGCTACCGCTTTTTGGCTGGATTAAATAAGACCAGTTTTCACAGCCAGCGACCTAGCTTTTCAATGTGTTCTCTGACTGCCTAGCTTTGCTACCTAACCGATGTACACTTCGACCTTCCCCTCAGTTTTCTTATTTATTCTTTGCGACCCTGCTCAGTCAGCGTTTTCAGTATTGTCTGCCCGCTGTGGGCTAATTTCCGGTGCCTCAAAGCCAGAATTGATGCTGCATGCAGGAATGACTTTGAGTGCTGTAGGCTTTTAGTGTGCGTCTTCTTTTAGTTGGCGTTAAATGTCCGCCTACGTCTACTATCGATCTGAGCAGAAAGTGTTGTAAGTTAAACGATGTTCCACCGATATAACGGTTCCCTCATTTGTACCCAACCTCACAACAGCCGTCGTCCGTCACTGGCAGTAGTGCTTTTGACCTTAGCTTGACCCCACAAACTGTAACCTCCGCGTCCACTCATAATAAGTCAATGCAGTCGACTTACGAAGGTCCCCAGTCGTAAACGCTTTGATGGCCTCGACAACGCTGTTGAATTCTTAGTTCTTGCAATGTTACCTCTTAGGCTAAGGAAATCTTGCTGTTACTTTATCTTGTCCCCTACTTTATAATTCTCTTTTTAGGTTCCACTTGTCAGATCAACTCCAGTCCACTCCACTCTAGCTCAGAGGCTGCTAAGCGTCCAAGACTGGATTCCTCTGCATGTTCGGAAGGCCAAACAGTGACATCGTCGGCAGCTGTTGACGTACCATCTTCTGAAGGGTCGGCTGACGGTATTTCATCTACCGTCTCATCCGCCTTGTCGGTCAGAATCACCTTAACAAACTCCTCTTCCTCAGCTGCGTCTGCGACTGAGTCACCGCCCACGTCAAATGCTGCCGACGGCGTGGATCGCTCCCAGACCCCTGTGAGTTCGAACAGTATCGGCGATAGTGGATCTGTCTTAGAGCCGGACTCTTCTGCTAACGTTGCTGTCACTTCGTCCCTATCCGTCCATCTTTCGGGTTGCGATCCACTCTCTGACCAGGAACTTATAACTCCCCGACTGACTGTGGACTCCACTGCTGCCACTACCACCCCCACCTTTGTAGCCCGCGGTGTTGCTAGCAGTGAACCCGGCCCATCAGTCGTCTCTTCTGTACTGCCGCCTGCTCCGCGAGCCGATACGAATTTTACCAGCCTTGAACTGCCTGTCACAGCCCACTCCCAGCAGCAGCATCAGAACGGAATGACCGCTCTTCTTCCAGTTGGTGACACCGGCGCTCTCTTCTGTCCCAACTCAGCCTTCTTAGCGGCAGCCCAACTCCAACAGCAGCAGCAGCAGCTGTGTAATTTGGCAGGACTGTTGCAACTTCAGCAGCAGCAGCAGCAGCAGCAACAACAACAAGCCGTCTCTTGGCCCCTCCTCTCAGTGGCAGCAGCCAATCAACTCGAAGAGTCCCTCCGTGGCGGTGGCAGCGGTCAGGCGGCTCTTCTGCAGTTGACTGCCGCGCTTTCTGAGCACCAGCGCCAGCAGCAAGCTGCAGCAGCCGCCACCTTGCTAATGTACCATCAACAGCAGCAGCAGCAACAGGAACAACAGCATCGGTTGACTGTCCAGACCCTGCAGGCGGCCTACGCACGAGAGATGCAGCGGATCCAGCAATTGTGTGGCGTCGAGCACCCTCATCAGCCCTGACCCTGCTAGCATCTAACCTCCCCCCGCCCCCCTCAGTTTCGGCTGTGCATTTGCATACCCCCTTCTCCATACGGTTGTTTGGACAGACTTGTGACTACTTCAGGCCAACTCACGCCATCTCCTCTCAGTTTATCCCGCGTAGTTCATGCCCCTGCCATCATTTTATTACTTGAACCCCTTTTTATTCCCGAACCTCCAGTAATGGGAGTTGTCTGGTTTAAGAGTTAATATTTGCAGCTTGTTGGTTTGCACCTGTTTACCAATACTGGTACACTGTAGCCTTTACTATCTACCACTCATCTTTATCTGGCCTGAGTCGCCTTTAGTTAAACTCTGTTAATACAGTCTCGCATATTTTCTTCACAACCGACATCATCAAACTGTTTGACGCACAGCAGCATGCCCACCGAGTCTGGCCATCTTCTCGTGCTCAGTCCAAGAAGTTCGAGGATTCTTTTTAGTGAATTTTGCGTTTAGCCTGAGACACTGGTCCCTTTTGGAGTTGGTCCATCCCTTTTCGTCAAGGGAATCGTATTCTGTTAAGGCGTTGTTGTTAGATGTTGCTTATAGTGAGATGGGCAGGGAGGCGAACCACTCTTAGTTATTGCACGTAGTAAATACGAAGCATTCAAGTCAGCCTAGTCGGAAGTAGGCTTCTGATTCTTTGCCGAACTCGTGCTATAATGTAATATTTGATAAGGACTGTGGGCATTGGTGGTGGTGGTGGTGGTGGTGGTGGTGGTGGTGGTGGTGGTGGTTAACGTTGGACGTGAATTTGACGCCCTGCGCACCATGGGCTTCCGATTAATCAAATGGGCGCGCGGATCACAGCCTTTGGATGGTCCGAAAGCCCGTTTAGAATGTGGCTTAGTAAACAGTGGTTGAGTGGAACGGCTTGCCGGAGGACGGTTTCTTACAGCACCTGGTTTCGGAGCCACCAGCCTCACAGTGCCTTGCGTTGGTGGACGGTCTGACCACCAGGTACGTACGAGGCACAATTTAAGTCCTTGCGCACAGTCTAGCCCTCATTCTTCCGATGTTTTCAGTGCAAAGGTCGCGCGGACCCTCTATAACTGCAAGCTCAAACACGTGGTTCGTCAAAGTCGAGTCTAATCTGCATTCATTTATTTCTAGAGATTCGGATTGCAGGCCTGCACTATTTTATCCTGGCTGAACTACGAATAGAGAACGACTGGCTCGTATCGCCGAGTAAGCGGTCCATCGTAAAGTTTAGATTCCCAAAACCGAACCAAAACAAAAGAGCCGGAGAGCTGCTAAGTAGATAACTGAGAAATAGGACAGATCTAGAAAGCTTTCAGTCGTCCCCAGGCACTCCTTCCTAGTCTTTGGAGCAGAGATCTGTTCCAGCGTAGCATTAGGGAGATTCGTCCCTAAAACTCCTGGCCGGGGCTGTGCAAAACCTGCGACTAATCAATTGTGCTTGCTATCCTGGCTACGGACAATGAGGCATGACACAGATAGTGGGACGAACCTCATCGACGGTCAGCGGCCAAATAATCGGACTTCCGGGTCTGACGCAGCTCATGCAGTTATGCTGCCCACCAGTATGACAAATTGGTTCACCATAAAGAGCGCAGGTTGTGGTGAGATTCCAACATCACGAATGTTGGTCGCCATCCAACAAAACTTCGTCCACCGTCAGGCGAGATCTCGAAATCTTACTGTGATTTGTCGGAGACGTGGATGGAGACGTTTGCCCTCGAAATTAGATACTGTAGGAGGAAATTCCTCCACTTAGCCGTCTCACCAAATCCCTATCCGACGGTGTGCATTTTTGGACGGCCAAATGATTATAGTCTGTGCGCTATGGCTAGTTTGGGCGAGAAGTAATGGCACCTAGAGGTTGCGGCCACGCGTGGAAATGGTTTAATGCCAGCGGACAACGACAAAAGTCACGAGCTACCATTTGCGTGCCAACTGGTGTGAAGGTGCTAACGTCTGCCTCAAAATGTTAGTAAATATATATTGGGAAGGGCTTTGTATCTCCATTGCAACGTATACTGAGGCAAGTTTTTGGCTCGTAAGTTTGGTGAAACAGTGGTTAGACACGTGCACAGGTATGCCCTGGGGCCTAAAGGGCAGTAAGCGTCTGCTACGCCATGATCAGCAAACCATGGTCCCCGCAGCCTGGTATGCGCTGGCAGTTCTCTGACACCTGGTTTCCTGTCGTTAGGTGCACTTGGGCTCCCGCTGGGTATACAGATCGTGAGCATGGCTACCCAGTCATCTTCTTTCTGACCTGTTGTGGTGCTGTTGTTGGTAAAAACCCCAGTCAAGTGTTTTTTTGTGGACCAGGGGATGTGGTGCCACGCCTAGGCGCGGGTCCGGTCGTGCCAGCCACCAGCGCCCTCCTTCACCTCCAGTCTTCTTGACCATCTTTTGAAACCGGCTTCAGGGCGGGGGCAGGATGGAGTACGGTAGATGCAACGCAAGTCTACACTCACTACAAACTAGTCCATGCACAAGCTGCCGTGCTTGTTCCACCTTGTTTTGAATCCCGCGGTGGACATCGTCGACAACGACGGTCGAGCTGTCAGGTATACACCTCGGCACAGGTGTCCTTTTGTTTAATTTATAGAGAGTGTAGCGCTGAAGGCAACTGCAGGGGAGAGACGTTGGGATGCTGGCATCGGACGGAAAAAAGCGAAACGATCTGATACGACGATTGCTGGGATGCCAAGAGCCAGCAACTCAGAATGAAGGGGATACCGGCATCTTTATTGACACTTAATCACATCGTCCCCATCCTGGGTCCCCGCCAAAGTGGGATCCCCCACTTCACTTAAACAACACACTCGACATAGTGGTGTGTTGCAGTAAGTCGCTTCACTTGCCTGTCGGTGCTGGCTACACCTAGGGTACTCTACCTGGCACTCAACTCTCACATTTGGCTACTCGAAGCTAGAGTTTACCCAGCAGCTACAACCTGGTAACCGCGTCGATCGGAGAGCCAAACCAGGTGAGGATATCAGGGCATCCTACTCAAATGCTGGGCCCACGACATCTATGCGCATACCGTGGCTTGCAGACTGCAATAGAAGCAAATCAAAACCATCTAACGAGAAACAAGAAGCTTCTCCTCCCACTCCTTCTCTCTTCCACCCCATTCCACAGGCTGCTAGGGTGAGTCCGCTCATTCTGGCAGCCTGGAATGTTCGTACCGCTTTAGACAACCCGAGGAGCAACCGACCGGGACGGAGGACAGGGTTAGTGACTCGGGAACTGGCGCGCTACAAGGTGGGCATCGCTGCACTCATTGAGACCCGCTTTTCTCAACAAGGCCAACTGGAGGAGGTGGGTAGGTGGGTGCCGGTTATACCTTCTTCAGGAGCGACCGCCCGTATGCAGAGCGACGAGACGTCAGCATCACCTTTGCCATCCGGAATGACATCGTGGGACGACTGCCCTGTCTGTCACAGAGCATCAACGATCGTCTGATGGACCTCGGCCTTCCTCTCCGGCGTGACAAATTCGTCACCATCATCAGCGCCTACGCCCCAACAATGACCAGCTCAGACGAGATGGAGACAAAGTTCTACGAGGACCTGCACGTACTCCTGATGTCTATGCCAAAGGCGTATAAGCTGATTGTCCTTGGTGACTTCGTTGCTCGCGTTGTGACAGACTGTGCCGTCTTGTGAGGAGCGCTGGTCCTCACGGAATCGTCGGCGGCAATAACAGTGGCCTTCTTCTCCTGCAGACCTGCGCGGAACACCGCCTACTGCTGAATAACACCTTCCGCCTGCCGATGCGGAAGAAGGCCATCTGGATGCATCCCAGATAGCGAAGCTGGCAACTGCTGGACTATGTTCTCGTTCGGCAGTGAGATCGGCAGGATGTGATGGTGACCAAGGCGATCTGCGACGCCGATGGCTGGACGGACTACCGTCTCGTTATCTCCAGGATGAGGCTCCGTTGCAAGCCCGCAAGAGACCACAAGGAAAACGGCCACCAGGTAAGTTGAATATCGTTTTGTTGTCTTTGCCTGCTCGCCGTTTACATTTCAGCAGCCAGCTGGCCCAGCAGCTGGAAAACCTCCAAGCTCCAGATCAAAGCGCCCCCCGTGGAGACTCAATGGTGCCAATGGCGGGACGCCGTCCATTCAATCTCCCTGGCTGTCCTCGGCTGCGCACCACGCCAGCACCAGGACAAGTTCAACGACAGTGACGCAGCCTCAGCAACTTGCTCGCCGAGGAGAACATGCTGCACAGAGTCTATCTCGATCGTCCAACCGGTGCGAACGAAGCGGCCTTTTACCAATGTCACCTCCTTGCTCAGCAACGATTGCGAGAAATGCAGGAGGCCTAGATGCCTCGCAAGGTCAAAGTGATTCAGGGATATGCCGACCGCAACGGATCAAAGAACTTCTTCAGAGCCATCACGGCGATCTATGACCCCCCAACGAAAGGAACGGCGCCGCTTCTCAACTCTGACGGATCAGAGCTTCTGACGGCGAAGTCGCAGATTCTAAATAGTTGGACCTAACACTCAAGAAACGTCTTCAATCGTCCCTCCATAATCTCCGACGTCGCCCTCGACCGGCTCCCGAGGTTAAAATCAACGTTGGCCCAGATTTCCCGCTCTCCCTCCCAGAAACCATTAGTGCGGAGGGAAGCGCGTGTAAACCGAAGGTGGTGTGTACGCACTCCCCACAACAGAGCCAGTCACTGGACTAAGAGCATAAGGAGGACGTAATCATAACTGAAAGTCCACAGTAGGAACGGCGTGTTTGTTCGCAGCGCATGGACACTATAGTGGAACCGACGGATTTCCACACCATCCGAACAATAATATTAGCAAGTCTACTTGGCCGCTGGCTGGACTGAGATAACAAAGAGGACTCAAGTAGGTCTTGAAGCACGCGCAGGGAAACGCATGTGAACTGATACCTGATGTAACCGAGAGCGGCTTCTAAGGACTCCCCACCCCGAGGCACAGTCACTCGCTACATTAAAAGAATAAGGAAGGCGGAAACACTTGATATATGTAAAGTCAGCATAGTCGCACCTAATAAAATTATTTTAGTTAGCTATTCGTTTGGTATCAATCAAGTGGTGCAGCAGGACCAAACCTCGCCGGCCGTCATCTTTACAACACTTCCATAAGGAGCGGAGACTTGTGCCGTCTACTTCAGCCTTGTCAGGAAACTCAACCATTTCCATTTCAGCTGCCTTCACAGAATGCTGAGATTGGGATTATAATACAGGGTCCTCAACACAGAAGTCCTCTAACGGACAGGGATCCTCAGCATTCACGCCATGTTGAGGTAATTGCAGCTACGTTGGAACGGCTATCTAATGAGGATAGAAGACACACGACTACCGAAGCAACTCTTCTATGGGGATGTCACCACGAGTGCTCGTTGACAGGGAGGACAGAAACGGCGCTACAACGGCACTTTGAAGAACTCTCTGAGACGACTTCAAATCACCCAGAAGTTCTGGGAGGACCTCACCCAGAACAGACCGGCGTAGCCATCCACGTAACAAATCGAATCGCCGCCTCCATAGCCAAAAAGGAGACCCGCGAGTCACGAATACCTCGACTCCTCAATGCCAATGGTCAGCCGCTTCCATCATGTGCGCGCTGCCAACGCGAATTCCGCGCGTGGATCGGTCTCGTGGGACACCTTAAGACTCAATGTGTCAACAACCCGACAACGTCAACTTCTCACACTCTTGCCCCTGTCGCAAACCCCCCACCGACCGTCGCCCCGCCGCCGCCATCAACAACCGACATCCTCCGCCCTGCCTCAACCCATGCGTCGACCAAAGCGACCAGCTCCACCACCAGCAGAACGGCACTACGCACTTTCCCTACCGATGAGATGACGTCGGACGTCCCATTACCTTTTATCATCAGCAACAACAGCCCCACCTCCAGTGATGTGGACTCGGCTCATATCTGTCATCATTGCAATCGTACATCCACCTCGCACGCAGACCTGGTCAGCCAATTGCACAGAGACTGGCGAACCGGTACCTGGAGCACCAATCTACATTCGACTCATCCGTCTCCACTGTCCTCACTGCCCCCGGACATTCAGCCACCAAATGAGTCAACTAGGTTACATGAGCATTCACGAAAACCTGCGGTTGACAACTACCGGCTACGACACACCATCACATCTTCCCCCGCCAGCACATGCATCACACATCACGCATGCGAGTAGTGTGTGCATGTATATGGGTAGTGCCTCTCAGTCGATGACTGACTGGTTACCCGGCCTCTGACGGGTGATGGCCCAAGCTAAATGCAGGGCTGTGTCTCACCATTCTGGACTTTAGGGATAATGTGCGTCTGCTATGCTATGATTCATCAAACCACGCCCTTCGCAGCCTGGTGTGCACTGACAGTCCTCTGGCACCTGGTTCACTGCTCTCGCGCTCCAGTTGAGGATACATGTCGTGTGCATGGTTACCCGGTGATTTATATCATCCTTTTCTTTCTGACTCATTTTTCTTGGTTGACATCCTGGCCAAGTGTTTTTTGTGTATCAGGGAGTGTGGTGGTACGTCTAGATGCGGGCTCGGTCGTGCCATCCGCCTACGCCCTCCTCCGCCTCTGACCTTCCTGGCTCTGTCTTGACATCGGGTCCAGGTGGGGAAGAAGAGAGTGCGGTGGATGTTGCGCGAGTCTGCATTCACTATAAACTAAATCACGCGCAAATCACCGTCCCTGCTCTCATCTTGCTGTGGAGCACACGGTGGACATCGTCGGTAACGACGATCGAACTGTCGGGTGTTTACGTTACATACTTCCTAACAAATTACTTTGCACAGCTGCTTAGAGCGTATTCTTATAACTTGAAAGGGCCACAACGAGATTATGGTCATAACTGCCTTGAAGGTAAGGGTACGGTATGTAACCTACTAGGAGAACCGTGGTTGACTATGGTTCTAACACCCATCATGACCATGGCTGTAATGGGCAAGCCTAACCCTTAACCAGTAAGCATTTAATGAGAACTCGAGCGTAACCGCAACCCTAACCCTAATTCTAAATCCCAACCCTGGCCTCAACCGCAAATCCAGACTATAACCTAGGCCTGACAACCTCGGCCCTGGGAATGACTCAATTGCTAATACTGATTCTAACTCCAACCGTATCCCTAACCCTAACCTTAAGCCGATCGGCGCAATTTAGACGTCGATAATGCTAGTGAAGATCCAGATAGCTGTACCACATGACCCCTTCGCCGACCGTTTGTCAGACAAACCGTTATGAACCACAGAATAGCATGATTGACAAAAACGGGGGAGACTGGAGTGCCAGTTTCTGGTTTATTAGCCGTCGTCACCTAGCCATATTTAACCCCGGTCAAAGTCGCCAAGCAGGACTTTATCCACCTATCAGAGCTCTAAGTTTTGTTTCAGCCCGTCTTTCCTCCAATACTGGGAGCTGGAAATATTTGCATTTCAGTGGGTTGGTTTTTTTCATTTAGATTGCGATACGGTGAGGAAATTAATATTTGGACTGGAAATTTGTTAGTGATTAAAAGGGTTAATCAGTGTTAAGGATGTAAAAGGGTAATCTGGAAGATAGGTTGTCATCTTATTACAGAGAAGGCCAGGTTATTCATTTGTCTGTATTGGATTTAATCGTCTTTCAGTGGTTTGAGCCACTATGCTTTGACTTCACAACATGAACTTGTTTCCTGAGTCTTTTACTTTTCACTTGTAACCACAGTTAGAACCGGAACAAATCATATTCGCTCCCAGCCCCCTCAAATCGTTTGCTCAGTGGCACAACCACAAAGTCCTCGTCCTGGGTCAAGGTAATGTTACGGAATGGGCGAGTGATTTGGGTTTCACGGATGTCTACACAATGGACCAGGTGGCCAAGGCCTACCCGCTTCTTGACATGGTTGATCATGAAAACAGGAAGGCTGTTGTAAGCGGTCGACATTTAGCCATTAACTGTTTACTCTTGACAACTTTATCGGTTGAAAAAGGCTGCTCTCATGTTGCATTCTTTTCACGGATTAACTTCAACATCGATCAAGCGTCCCCTTGGGGAAGTAACTAATAGGATACATTCTAATTAGAATGTCTTAGTTTGGGAAAGTTGGAGCTCAAGTACGGAAAATTCCAAAATTTTCTGAATTTTGGGCTGTGCATTCCTCAACTGGCATATGTTCTTAAAGAAAATTCGGATGTACGCTTTTGGTAGAACGATATATTTTGGCTAGCTTTCGCTTAATAGGTAATAGGTTCGACCTATCTTATATCACGTACCGTTGGACTTTTTAAATTGCTTAGTCGTCGGTTACAAGTTAAGCAGTCTTCGCTCACACCAGCTCGTAGCTAAAGCGAGGGATCATTCAACTTAAAAGTGCATTATTACGAACTAACTCCAATTCGGTTCCATGGCATCCGACATGGCCTTCCCGTATCACTGGCTGATTACTCAGGATATGGCACAAATAAAATTCTTACGTCCAGCTTCTTTTTTGACGATACAGCGACAGTTAAGTTAGTTAGATGTAATATTAATTTGCAAGTCCTTGGAAACTAAGGCCCGTTGATTTCACTGAAATTCCGACCTAAGGTCGCCGCATTTCGGAACCGCTAGGTGAATTGATTGATCCAATTCTGATTTGCTCAGGATTCGCCCAAAGCGACACATATAAACCCCGGGGTCCTTGGCGTAGACACGACACACCATGACGCAACTGCCATGGCAGTCACGAAATTGCTGCCTTACAATTTTCGGGAAAGGTAAAGGGCGGATCTGAGAAGACAATTTCCTTGTTTGCAAAGACAGAAAACAGTTCAAGAAATCCCTACTTCTCACAATATCTGATATTTTGATCATGCAGCTAGGCCTCTCGCAAGTCAAACGTGAGATCGAATTTTTGCAGGAATATCGCAGTTCAGAATCCTGCACGGGACAGCTGCAGTTACTAAAACACATGCAAACAAGCGACCAGGAAGCATTCACTAACCAATGCCGACTAGCGCAACCCGGAACTGCCCGCCGATAAACGAAAGTGACGAACTCTCAACGACACAAACATCCTTTAGGATGCAACCGGCTGGAAAAAAACAGCCAGTTTAACTACTCGATGAAAACCTGACAGATGAGACTTCCTGATACTTGCAGTAATATGTGGTGTAAACACTGGAGAAATTTAGAGAGAAACTCGGCTTTTTGGAGACCATTGCCCAAAATCTGGTTGTTTTAGATTTTCAAGGTTGTGAGGTTGTTATGATTTTTGATATTGCTTCTGATGTATGCATAGAATGCTTTGGGTTTTTGCGGTGCCTCCTCTGATAGGAAAAATTACCACAACTTGCGTTTTATTCTTTACCACGGTCGTCAGCCAATTTAGTCTGCTTCTGGTCGAATGATTCTTGAGGGAACAGTACAAATCAACCATGTCCTGCAGAGTTTTCGGCTAGGAAGGTTTACTTACATAGATGGGGCTTCATTACTGATTCTCATGCGACATAATCCTGTGATATTTTATGACTTGCCTGGGGGCTGGCTTTTGAATGCATTTCTTTTCGACCTCTTGCAGAAACTGCACTCGACTAAGGATGACTACTTGCGTAATATACATTTTCACACTTGTTTTCTATTCCATTATAAATCCAGTTATATTTTGTAGAAAACACGCACAAGAATAGGCTCTCTTTTGCCCGTTTGGTAGCAAATCATGTCATCTTCACATTTTATACTCGAAGGGACGGTATGTTTAGGTTTTGAAAAGCTTTCCAATTCTCGGATGATTTTGACCCAGATCAGCCTTTGCGTTAGCATTTACCGATTCCAGTCTGCAGGGTGTATAATTTCCGCGTAAGGAAAATCATAAATTTGTCCATGCCCTGAGTAAGATACCATAAAGAGTTCATAATATTTTGTATTGGATGCGGACTATGTTGTATACATCATGGGGAACATTAATAAACGGACAGACGGGATGCTGTGTGAACGGACATTGCATGGCCCTAAAAAATTTCATGATTAAAACATTTTTAAAACAGAAAAGTACTCTTTATTCGGGTATGAAATACATGATAATCAATATTGCTACCCCATCTAAGTAATCCTTCCTACTCGAAAGCGCATTTTAGAATTTCGGCCAGCATTTCACTATGCATTTCGTACGTCGAAATTACCTGTAGATCTTTGCAACTTAACTGCTCTTAGAGCAGACTTGTATTTCTTTTTAAACGGAGTTTTCAAAGGCCTCTGTCATTTGCTCCAAATACTTTGATTTGATTCGAACTTCAAATGCACATTCCCAAAATTGAAAGGTCCAAACAGGTAAAACGGTTCAGCATTCAAAATTCAACTTTAAGTCATAAAATGCCCTGCAAAATTTTCACCCAGTTACTGCTAGGCGGGCACGGCAGTCGCCGCCATGCCTCTGTCGGACGTGGCGTAAATTAATCATCAGGTCCAGCAGCTGCAAATGGCGCTCTATTTCCCTTTGGGCTAATGACCTAGTCGCCTGTGCGTACCGAAAGAAGGAGGAGAAATGGGAGACAGAAGGAGGAGGAGGAGGAGGAGGAGGAGGAGGAGTATTGCCTGACAGAGAGGTTGAATGGCCCCACCCCTACGCCGGACCGCTAAGGCAAGAATCAGAAATGGACGCCTGCGTATGGGCTGAATAATATTATGAAAGAAATGACAATTTGGTGTCAGCGTAGGAGAAGTGAAAGGGCAGTTACCAGAACAGGTTCGCACTGTCACAGACAAAGAAACGGAAAGGAATTTGATGGGGCACTTCTACGCAGCTGCATAGAACACACCCTCGCACCACCCCCGGTGCTGCACAGTCGCACGCAGCCGATATCATGTTTGTTTTGTAGGCAGACACGTCGCGAAGCCTTTGTGGGCGTCCTATTAATCCTTTCAGTTTGCTAACGACCCTCGGACACATTGTTAGGTTGCCACTCTTAGACATGGTCTGGAACCTACTTATAAAGTTACACCTAAGACATCTGCAAAACAAAGATAGCAAAGATTTGCTCATCTGATGGAGTAAAATGACTGTTAGCATCCTGTACAATTCATTCCCGGCTGATTTACCTACAAGGAAGTCCGTAATAGCCGTTTATTGGTTTTTTAAACACGTATTCTACTTGTTCCACCGGGAGGCAAGACAGAGACAGTGGCGAATGCTGCTGTCAGAAGAGCCGTTTAGTTTACCCCAGTCACCCTAGACGTCGGCAACAACTGGACCACAAACTCATCTCCAATCAGTTCTTGCTGATGAGAGTAGATCGGCGGCTGATTCGGGGACGTACACTAAAGTAATTATATTCTTGCATGTGCCAGTCCGCCATCGACTGCCTCCCACCTAACCGTTCCGACAGACCGATCGCTACACCCGGTCCGAAAGACTAATCATAGGGGCCAGTCGGTAGATGGATAAACAAGTCCCCCTGATGACCTCCTGCGAACAAGAGTCTGGGACCCTATCTACAGACATCCATATGTTGGTGAATATTGCGCCGTCAGACATTGGAACGTCTGCAAATTCAAATGTACTGCCCCAGAGGATTTTCCTCCATTATGTAATTTAGTTAACCTTATATTCGTCCGCACGACAGAACCGGGATTGGAGATTGAGTCGATTGTGGTGGATGCCGTAGCACTGACGGTAATTGCATGTCTGGTATTGACCCGTCTCAAACCTCTGCACAGTTTCTTTTCGATAGCAAATCAGTTTGCTGGAAACTGACAACGACGGAGACAGCCTAATTATTGGGAGCTTAAGGTCACCATGTCACTGGCGTCACCGAACTTAAGGGTATTTTATAGGCTAGTCGGGACATGACACTGCCGTTTCTCGTCTCCGGCAACGTCTTCTTCGGGCTCGGGAGCTTTCTAAAGGCGTAGTTTTACTTTTTAGTTTTTCTTTGTATCAAAGGTCTTCACAGCATGTGGTAGTCACCATTAAATGTTATACTCGGGCGCTGGAGGTCCGTCTGCAGTAGCTGAAGAGGCTAGAGTGCTCCTTCTAAGAAACTGTAGTTTCACAACGCCGACTTTGCGAAATTTTGCCTTTCTCCAGCCGCTGAATTTTGGAGTTGCTAAAGAGGCTCGTTATAAGAAACTACTTTAACCTTCTAGAGGCATGGCTAGCAGTCGCGTGTTCAAAGTGATCGGTAATTTAACTTCTTGTTCGTTTTGCTCATGCGGTGAGGAGCGCGTTCCTGCGAACTCCAAGACTAACAAACAGCCAAGTCATTTAACCGGAGCCCAATCTTTTATGATACGCTTGCGGCAGCTTACTCTTTGTTGGCGCACTCCTGTGATTTAAGAAGTAAAATATGTTTACAAATGGCTAGAAATTAACTGCGTTTTGTTTGTGAGGGTAGATATTTAATCTGATGTCCTATGCAGCCATTTGACACGAGCGTGCAAATACTACCTACTGACGCCATAGTAACTAAATTTGTAAATTCTGGTGCCTAAGATATGACAATTTATTATAAGGAATAATTTCAGATCTTGGCGAACCAGTCTTTTTGGAATTGTTTTCTCAGCAACAGAACCACTCAAGTACGAAAAGAGCCCCCTATGACTCTCGTTTTAAAGACTATATAACTTATAAGGGGGTGGGGGTAATTAGGTCGGTGAAACAGTAGCCAACATCCTCCGATCAGTTGCTGTGGTCGATGTGTCCCGCCCGCACTCCCAAATACTTTTACTGCAAATATCAATTAGCAAAAACTTTACAGAGACGCTCTAACCCTTAAGCAGAATTTAGTGATAATACGTGGAAACCCTTTCTTACCGAGTTCTTTGTTGCGAAAGGGAGTCTTTGCTTTGCCTTTCGATGTAATTCGCATCACAATTTAATGCCAGTTTCTGTTACCAATACATGATTTAAACATCACCTCTAACATCCGTGACCCCAGAAATTAATTCTGGTTCCGCACTTAGCAACACTGACTTAGCTCTGCCCTGTTCTTGGCTTCGTAGCCGGGTGCATGCATCGTATCAAAGTTGTCAAAGTCTGCTGATCAGATTGCTTACCTGTATACATTCTCCCGAGAGTTTTCCTGTCATTTGCGTCCAGTCTTTTAATGCAAGACTTCCTGCTGTCTCCCTCCTCCCATCAGACATTTGACCAGAAATGACAGTGAACTAGTATCTGCGAGAGGAAAGAGAGGCTGAGTTCGGCGGTCACAATGCATATTCCTCACTATAAACAATCTAACTCGCTTCATTCAATCACCGCGCGCTAAAAGCCGTGACTTGGAAGGCTGCCAAATGAAGGGATAATTCGGACCGCAGCCAGCCCAGTGTGTGTTTATGTGTGGAGTGGTCGGCTGGTGCGAGTTTTCGTCGTGTCAACCACCTGCGCCCTCTCCAGCCTCCTGTCTTTTTGATTCTGTCATGACACGGAGCACAGGTGGGGAGGGGGGGGGGAGGGGGAGAGTGCTGCAGATGCAGCACAAGCCTAGTATCGCTATAAAAGAAATCATGCGCAAGCCACCGTGCCTCCTCTCACCCTGTTGTAGGGCACATGGTTGGCATCGTCGGGAACGACGGTCGAGCTCTCACTTGTCCCACCGTTATGGACCCGTTAGCAATCACCATAAGCACATGTTTAGGCGTCTGCCGATGCTGGGCTGACATGACGGCTCGACCGCCGTTACCGACGATGTCCACTGTGTGCTCCACAGCAGGGTGAGAGTATTTACAATGAGTTGCGCGTGATCTATCTCATAGTGACGGTAGACTTGCACAGCATCTACCGCACCCCCCTCCCCTCAGCCTCTACATGGTGTCAAGACAGGGTCAAGAAGACCGGAGGTGGGAGAGGGTGCAAGTGGCTAACGCGGCCGGACCCGCATCTAAATCAACCACCACACCCCCTTGTCTACAACAGCTATTCTACCAGGGTGTTTAACCAAAAGGAACGAGAACGACAGCTGGCGCGGTCGGAGCCGCTCCTAGGCGTGCCGCCACAGCCCCTGGTTCACAACGAACACCTGACAAGGTGGCCTGGCATAAATTCTGAAATTTTAGTTGTATGCCAAAAGCTTAATTCCTTTGGATTTATTAAACGCATCTAAAAGGGATTTATACGTTTTCAGGTCTTCGAAATGTCCTATTGACGATCTTGGCCAGTTCTGGATGTAGCAAGGTTTTCATGGGTACACATAGACAGGCTGAACTATGTGTGCACTATGTCGAGGTAGCACATGATCGAGCCTCTCAATGGGCAAGTTGAGAGGTCCCCGTTGGTGGATTTTTTTGACTGGCCAAGCACATGCGGTACAATAGTTCCAGGCGATATATTTGTCTTCTAACCGCACGGGGAGTCGTTCCTCAAACCCTATAGAACGCTTGCGTTGCCAGAATCATTGTATGCCTAGTCCTGTTATTGGTCTCACGTCCAGTCCAGATGGTCGGACAGGGTTGGACAAAGGCCGCATGCCTGGTCGAGCCGATCACTGTTTCCGTCTTCGTCCCGCCCCTTTGGCAGAAACTGTCCACCAACCCCAGACTTCCTGGCACTTACGGCGCTGACGGGCACTCAATTAACATTGTGGTTGGCGACGGTCGAACTGATCTGCAGACTACGACAAGTTGACGGGTCATATTGGGGCAGATGTTGAAGGTAAAAGCAGGCAGGCAGGACTAACTGTTTCGGAGCATTCTTTCACAAACAGCCGGCAACCACCCGCCACAATGTCATTAACACCGAACGTTTAAATCCTTTGGCGTAGGTCCGAAATTAGGACCCAAGCCGTATGCGGGGAGGCCGACCGACAAAGACAAATGCTTCTGAGCTGGTCATTTCTAACCTGCCAGTTTCGCCAGTCCTCTTAAGGGAAGATGCATTCGATTCACTACAAGGATTTACAGTCAAAACTCCCGTTCGCTTGGCTGTTTACGCAGGTCAGTTTTCCGAATCACTTACCCCATGCGACATGTTTACCGTTAGAGTGCAATTCGAAGGTGTTGATAGCAAATATCTCAAAGAATATCTGCATGGAATCTTGGGCTGTATAATTTTGGATGAATAAGTTGAAGTTTAAAACGTCTGCTGCATCTGCCGGTCGGCGAAGTATAACTATAGTCTGCGTGCGACCAGAACCGTAGTTAGCTAACTCTCATCGGCAGATAATACTAATTACTTCATTGGACCCGACACCATGAAGCAAGTCTCCACGTCTGACTGAAATGCCCAGTGATAGCAACAGGAAGGGGAAGGCCTGCCGTTTACACTGGTTACCAGCACACCTGCTGGCCTTCGCCTACGCGAATTTTGCCCGCCAGATGTTCGACTCCGCCTCCGGAATGTAGGATTGTGTGTCAACTGTGAGGGTCAGCCCGCCATCGCGCATTTAGCTTCCGTTTCCTGCGCGCTGGCACCTTGGTTCTTCTTTTTTAAGCGTGCTAGGAATTTTTAAAGGTTACATGTGAATGGCGCCCACCAATCTGTTCTGATTTCTGGACGCCATGTGGACTTCCCATTTTGTATCGGAGCTCCAGCGTAAGCGTCTCTCAGACAGTTGCATAGCTTCACATAAGCAGTAATCTAGAACATGATACTGACCCAACACAGTAACTTTTAAATGGGGATTAAGATGAAAATATGATAGTCCTTGCTTCTACAAGTTAAATGATTAGTTTTGAGTAAATCAAACATGCAAACTCACGGACGCGAAAGACTGAGTATCTGATGATAACGACATGGAAAAAATCTTATCATGTAACTGGATTTGTATTTCCTGGCCACCAGTACTTCTCCTAAACTACTGAAATCATCATACAAAATTTTTCCAAACGCGACTTGGCATCCACAGCCCGTTAATTTTAATGTTACTGAGAATCGACAACCAATGAACCCCAACACACTGCGGCTTTATTAAGCGCAAAAGAATATGACTGCAGTCCCCCACCGCGACTGAAAATGTCTGCCAAAAATTCATTTGAGCTTGCTCCCTGTGTGAGGTCTGACTACTCGTAGGACTATGCCCTCCATTGAAGGCTTTTCTTGCTTGCATCTTAGCTTGGCAGCGGATTTCATCGCTCCATTCAAATCCGATAGCCACACAGTTCAGATTTTGAACGACCGCCAGGACTTCTCAATCATTTCGCACTATGGACATTTTTATTTTATTTTTAATGCAATCGGACTTAGAAACCTGTTAGCGTTGGACCGGCGGTCAGCTGCTATTACAGACGAATGACTGAATCTTATAAACAAGTGGACGTCACAAGGATATAAGAAGATCTACCTACCGTGCGCAAACTCGACTGGCTTAACTGAGTTTCCTTGTATGGCAGGCATATGCACAGGCTTGTTGTTTAAGTCCCATGCATGTCCCTGTAGTACAGTAGATACTGGAGCCCTCATTCTTCATAAGAAGGGGCATAGAAAGAAGTCAGCTCCTCATTTACGAAAATTACTGGTCTTCATTCGTTTGCTGAAATTATTAGATGGTTTCGCCATTGAACCATTCAGGATTGCTGTTTGTTAGCAGTTTTGAAGACGAAAAGTATCTAGAGCAAATTAGGTGTCCGTTCTCTCGAACCCGCCTATCTTCGGTCACTGCCAAAAGATGGCCAACGCTAATAAAACTTCATCTATCCAAAAGCCGCTTGATGAATCCCTTTGGTTTTTATAAACCAGACAACTTAGCCAAGACGAACAGTCCATAAAAATTGCACGAGTTTTAAGTTATATAATGAGAAAGACTGGTCAAGCGCTGAAACTGGGAATTTATCTGCCTGTGTTTCCACGCCTGTACGGGAGTTTAACATGAGCGATGACAGAACAGCAGCAAAAGGAGCGGGATTCATGAGGTGGCAGGACCAATCAACCGAAGGTGTTTCAAGTCGGCATATGCGTTTGCAGGGTGGCGTACGTGGACATCATCTAACGCTGTCTATTGATTAAATTCTTCTCAGAACCCCAGAACCCGAGCAATTTATGACTTGTCTTATATTATCTCCAGGCGAAATTGAAAAAATGACCATCAAGGGAGTTCATGATCGCAATTGCGATATCTGGTCATTCAGCTGCGTGTTGCTTGGCATTTATGTATGCTGATTTCAACTTTATTCCCGTTTGGCCTAAGTATTCAGAGGAACGGTTAGGGGGTGGAATATGACAAATTGCTTGCTCGGGTCTAACTCGGGGTGCACTTGGATGTGTCGGATCCGGTCTTTCCCACGGACCCCTGAATCTAAGGCGTAACTTGAAAAAATACTAGACGACCTGGAATTGCTGAATTCAGTTCGAGCATCGCAACAGACAATGCCCGCCATGTGCTCAATATTGTCATGGACGCAGAGACAGCGACATGGGCATGAGTTAGTTCATCATGATAGCAGAATTTCGTAACACCTACCACATTATCTCTCCCCTTTCGCCCACTTGAGGCCAGTGTCCAAAGTCAAGAAGACCGGAGGCGGGACTGGACACAGTGATTGAAAAAACTAAACAGCCTGTCAGCGCATGCCACACACGACCTGGCCCACGGCAAATGGGCCAGCTTTTCACATAAGCAAGGATTGGTCGGTTCGGACCCCAGTTTGGTGAGAGTATCATAGAGGTCACATTAAGAATGAGCCAGTGCGACCTCACATTTTGTCCTGACAGGATCCAGTCACCCAGTCCGTCGCGGCACCCTTCCAGGCAATGACTTTTAACCCATTATGATAGATTTAGGCACGTCAGATTGTTCGTAGTGAAAAACATGCGTTGAAATGCCGTATGGACTTAGTCCCCAGAATCTATCTCGCTCTCTTTTCCCCTCTTCCATGCAATATTGTACCAGCCGGTCAGACGTCTGATGGTGGAATTGGACGAAGGTGACCGGCGCGGGGTGAGGCCTGTGCCTGGGCGTGCCACCACCACACTCCCACCATGCCTGACACAGTGCGGCCTGATTAACGCGTGCCATGCCCTGCTCTTGTCCCCCCCCCCCCGTGTTGATCCAGCGCATCTTCCGTGTGACCAGGTGCAGGGACGACCTGTTGAAGTATAGACTGCCACACACACTCACGACCTCGATCGGCGTGACGTAGGTCACCGCTTGTTCCACTTCACCTACAAAAAGTCATCCGGTGATGTTCTAGGAGATTCCACGGCCTACGCACCTTTCGAATAGTCTCAGAAGAGACAGTCAGTGCGCACAGCTTTAAGATTCTCGTCCTGCGCTCTGCGTCTTTCTGTTCCCTCTACGCCGCTTCCTGCGGCAACCTCGTCCCCCAGATTCTTCATCATTCTGCACGCAATCAACCCGTCTGCCCGTCCGCTAGGGACCCCCTGCTCATGGTCTGTTCTCAAACGGTTCTACAGTGTCGCAATAAGATTTGGTCTACTAATACGTTCGTTCTGACTCTCTCCTATTGGGAGACTCACTACTTACAATCACCTTGTTCGACATAAGTACAATCCAGATAATCTCGCTATGAACAATTAAATAAAGACTTTTACCTGATGGGCCGCACTTTGTTGGCCATCAAAACATCGGATTGTTGTAGGCTAGACATAAATAAATTAAATGGAATTATCTGCAGTGTATCTAAATAAAAGCTGCTATTTCTTCAGAAACTGATTGCTCTGAAGTCCTTAAGCAGAAGACGAGTGACTAAGAACATTATTTTAAACAAATAATTTTCTTCGTTCTTCGGAAAATGTTTACTTAAATGTGTAATTTTATGACAGGGATTGGTAAATACTTCCGGAGGCAACATTGTTACCACATCCGTACTTCTCAGATATGCCCGAATGGCATGCTATTAAGAGGATAACTTATTGAAGAAGGATTTATATTTGACTGATAACATATTCATCGTACACCTTCCTCGTGGATTCTATTTCTTCGGCGATTAAGTTTCGTTTTTCTATGAATCGACAACTGTGATTTAAACGGCCATCTGCGTAAAAAATCCTACAACATCACGCTGAATATGTAAAAGTTTTTTTGAAACTATCTTATTTTGAAGGTTTTGACGACTATAAAGTACAGAAAGTCAGTTCTCGAGTAATCGACTGAGAACGCAAAAAAGTGCAGACTACTTACTGACATTTCAAGGAGGTCTTGAAACGCAGCGACTTCTTTTGTCATCAGATAGTTTACGGCAAGTCTACGAAAGGCAAATTCTCCTGCTAGACAGAAGAATCATATGTTTATGATTGCACCGTTTAATCCTATCACGACTCCCTCGTCAGTGATCGGCCTTTCCTAAAGTGACCCTGGGGAAACTTTTATTCCTATGACGTCCATATTCGCGAAACCAAAGGAAATCCTCTTCATCGTAGCCAAGTGCATACGGAAGGACGCAAAAAGCAGAAAAATACATGGAACTCTCGCAACACCACTTTGAAGCACATTAAAGAGCAAACAGTTGACCAAATGCAATGCCGCATATTGCCCTAGTTCTCGGAGGATATTGGGCCTGAGGATTATTTATATGTTTTTTCAGTGCTGTCGTGTTTATGTTGTTTTGCTTAGAAGACGAAGATGCGACCACCGGAACAAAAAATGTATTGGCCCGACGCTTCGGATTCTCACTCGAATCCATCATCGGAGACATTTGTTTACTCACTTATATGGGCGTGCTGAAATTAAATCTCAGCAACTTTCTTGGATGCTCGGTACGATGTGCGCTCAATCACAGGGCCTTATTCACTGTCCCACAGACAACAAGGACTCTGGCGAAGCAATTCCCGCGGACTTTGGTATAATGACGCTGAACACCAGCGCGTTCGAGTCCGCTACCCCACCCTCTGTTGGCTCTCTGGCCAGCTTCGGCAACGCGCTGCTCTCTGTGACCTCCATGACGAGTCATTAGCGAACTTCCCGCCCTGCCGCTCCTTCTTTCGGACGTCTTTGAAAGTCAATGTCCTTTGGTCAGCGTTCTCTTGCATGTCGCGTGGATGTGTTGCGCAAGCTGGAAACCGGGATCCCCGAAGTAGTAGCAACGGACAAGGAACCGAGGCACTTTACGGTGGCCAAACTCACCGAAGTGGGGCTGGCTAATATTAATCGCATCCAGCTCTGGTGGTCGACAGTCACGTCGAAAATCCTCACCATGTATAAACTCCCGCATTTGGGGATGCAAAAGCTCTGGGTGGACGCTCTTGTCCTTCTCATAAAACAGGCCATCAGGCTTCCCCAAAAAACGACCTTTTGGGATGAAGAGCTGGGCTCTGCCCAGCAGTCACATCCCGGTAACCGCCTCGACCGGCGGGCCAAATCAGGTGAGGGTATCCGTGTGTGCATCTCCTCACACGGTAATTCGGCTTCGCTGGCCTGATGGACCACCGCCTTGGTATCTCCAAGACGAGACTCCGTCATGCAACACAGTAGAGGACCACAAGGTAAGTGATCCCCAGTTATGCGGACATTGCTCTGCTGGATTGGTATTAATCTGCTTGTTTGTGTTTGTTCTTGTTGCAAGCCAAACACCGTTCCGCTGGATTTCCTCTGTCTGCCTTTGCTTTTGCTTGTTCTTGCTTGACTGCCCTTCGTCTGCTTGTTTCTGTGTGTATTTGCTGTACGCTAACTGCCACTCTTTCGAATCTGTTTGCTCACCGCTTCTATATTTCAGCAACCAGTTCGCTTAGATGAGGACGGGAAAGATCTGCCTCCCGTCTCTCTAAGCTTTTCCCATTCCCGCCTCCACCCCTTCAAGTCGTACGGTCATATCACAGGCAGGCCCAGGCTAACTCGGGTCGTTCTCTCACTAAACCGTCTCGTGGTCCGTTTCGCTCTCCTGCAGGATTCTTTCAGAAGTGACACATAAACGGAACGCACTGGTCGTATGCTCTTTATGACCAAATGACGGCCTTATATGCGTAAAGATGCTGAAAACCGACAAAACATGTGTAATATTAATTCGGAAATAAATTGATTTATCTTCCCTGACCCACTAAGTGACCCATATTCGGCAGGATGGTAGTTGGTAGCCCTGCCCACTGATTCTACAATTGTATTTACTGGCTCGATTACAAGCTCTGTGATTACGTTCTAATTATGTCTGGGAGTGCACACGCAGAAGCCCTGTCAGGATGACTTTCTTCTTCACTTTAACCGCCCCGAGAACGAGGCGCTGCAAAAATGTCTATATAGACTCATTGTATTGCACCCCTACATGGAAACCTTTAGTAAAGGGTGAAAGATTTATCCTACGCGGATTTTGATTAATCACGCTTCTCATTATGCTTCTAATTGCATGCGCGCACTGTGTTACCTGTATCTGATTCATTTTAGATGTACTATCCTAGGCTGCATACCACAGTACCCAGATGTTACCTGAAGGCATAAATATCCGTGTGCTGTCGCAGTACTTGTAAGGGCATGACCTTTCGACATCTACATAAGACCCTACAGGTCAGTAGTCCTTTCTGCTGGAGATACTGCACTAGGTAGGACGACTGGATTATTTCCAGGATCCGCGAATAATCTGTCAGCCTATCCACTTGCGGTCCAGCTTTCCTTCGCCTTCTAAGAGACTGGGCTCTGCAAGCAGAACAAAGTGTAACTTCATATACAGAGTGCTAATTCCTTTTTGCCTTGTACAGTACACCATTCACGTATAGCAAACAACTACTGCCATAGTTTTAATCCTAGATGTGGCCACAGTGACAATGCACTATTATTTGCAGATTTTCTCTTTCGCCCAAACATATTTTTCGCACTAAAGTCTTACCCCGCTTGCGTTATGCCATCCTGCGTGCCGCTGCTCGACTCTCGTGTTCTCATGTCCATTCTGTCGGTTAGAGTACTATCGCACATACTGCGGAATGACCTTAAGACACACTGCCTTCGTCCTATTGATTGTTCGCCTTCACTTGCTATTCTTTCCAATCTGGGGCAAGGATACATTTATTCCGCATACCGTACTAATTATCCATGCTTATTTCTATACCCTCCTTGCATTTTTCACCTTATTTAAATTAGGCTTCCACTTTTCCAGGAACGTCAATTCCAGGCATACCCTACAAACGCCATTTACGCCTCCACTTATCTGCCCCACCCGCATAGCCCCTATTACCACCGGTCCCGTAAGACAGGTAGCTGGGAGTTTTCGGTACCGGGAGGGCTACCAACTACCATCTAACCCCATATTCCTCCAAGATTGTCCTTTGAGGGCATCCACTTCTCACGAGCAGCTTTTAGTCCCAGGTTTCCTCATACCGTCGTGTCATCTTGCCAATTGTCATTGTTTTTTTCCAATTCAATACCTGCGTTTTCCAGTATGGAACATGTTAATGACTTGTCAAAACTGTAGCATCTGAGTCATGGGTAACTAATGGGAGATAGCACCCAAAAATTCCCCTCAACCAAAGCAGCCTGTCTTACGGGACATGTGGTAATAGGGGTTTTATGGGTGGGGCCTTCGAATGCGTGGATAAGTATGAATAATGGAAAAAAAATCTTCTGAAATTGTTTTTTGGATGATAAAGTTTTACTTTATCACTGTGTGGCAACAGAATTAGGCGCGGCAAATGAAAAGTAAACAAATAGCAGTTCTGTAGACGTAAACCATTTCAAGCAACCTGCGGTTGAGAGGAATTTTTTGGGTGCCATCTCCCGTTAGTTACCGAGTCATGTGCACACAGGGATGCCGACAACGTTTTCAACAAACAACCGAACATCTCTCACATGCAAAAGGAGGAGTACAGTCCTCCCATGAACTGTTAATATGTGCATCCCGCATACATAAAGGAGGCCTCACATCAATAGTGCACAACGGGCCAGCCGTGCAAGGAGGGTGTGGCCTATCTAACACTTGCACTTCCGTTCCGTATTAATTGCTGCGGCCGGCTTATGGAGGGTTTCTGGACGTGCCCACAACTCACAGGAGTGAAAGGTCGTTCTAAGGACCTTGATGCACGTGATTTTTGCACCGCTTGGTTCTACTTATCATTCAGCTCTCACCGCGACTCCACGCAGCGGCCGCAGCCCCAGTAACCGCCTAGACCGGCTAGCCGAGACGGACAGAGATGACTGATGAGACATCCATCACACAGCGAAACTGTGTAAGTAAAGTCTGGTTTAGTCAGTAGAGATGGACCAGCTGTGAAGTTGCAATCATAGGCAGAAATTTTATGCCTTTTCAGCTATAGCTCCCAAACTTCCACTTGTCATCCCTAAAGTCTCTAATATCTGCCAAGAGAGGGACAACAATCTCCTAGGCAGCGCAGTGTAATTCGTCTCGTTTCCCCATTAGATCGAATTTGTGACCGGTAGTTGAACTCAACAGGTGTTTGAGGTTTATAAGTAACCCTATACAAGGAGGTAAAGTTTACTCCTTTAAGGAGAGAGGGGGTGTAAGTGTGTCCACTTGTGGGTCCTCGTGATAGTCGTAGTAGGTCGCTCACTAGCTTGCAGGTGTTGACTACGCCTAGCGTCCATAAACTGACACCATTTCTAACCTGTGGCTCCCCGAAACTAGACTCTGCCTAGCTGCCACACCACGGTAACCGTCTTGACCGGCGGGCTAAACCAGGTTGAGGGTGTCCGATGTTGTGTATCCCCACACCCGATAACGCTTCTTCCACCCCCATCCCTACTTCCTCCGTCCCCACTTCCTCCTCATCTACTCACCCCCTTCTCTTACCTCGTCTCCCCCACGTCCCCATCCATTCCTCGCCCCCCGCTTCAAAAGTATTACGGAGAGTGCGAGGACCACCGACGGCTGGACGGACCACCACCTCGTCATCCCCAAGATGCAACCCCGTAAGAGGCCACCAGGTAAGTTAAATACCGTGCCGTTTAATTTGTCTTCCACCGTTAACGTTTCAGCAATCAGTTCGCTCAGAGAGCGAGGGGACCTCCGGTGTTTTGTGTGTCTCTACACCCGGTATGTCCGTTCCCTTCCCTCCAGCCCCACTCCCTGGGCCCGAACACGGTGAGGGTCATAGGTGTTGCGTGTGTCCCAACATCTGGTATGAGTACTCTCTACGCATGCCCCCTCCCCTACCTCTCCCCCACTTTCCGCTTCCCACTCCCCCTCTCCCCTTCTATTTCCCCTCCTACTGCTCTACCCTCCAATCACTATTGTCTAATCTCCTCCCTTCCCCACGGTTAAAAAGGCCTGCGGTGAGGACGCCATGCAATTCCGTGGGCGACCCAGGCCAGTCGGGTCGTTCTCTCACTAAACCTAGTAACCCATAATGGAGTCCGGCAGCCGTTTGGGACGACTAAACAGCCGTTTTTAGGGACGGCACTGCTTACCCCGCCTGGGGGACAGGGTTAGAAAAGGTCCCCTAGACAAATGCCGGGATCACGACATCGGCGCGCAGACGGTGGCTTACAGACTATAATATCTACAGTCGAAACTATCAAAAAATAATCTCTCTCTATCCCCCCCTCACTTCGCTCCTCACAACCCCACAGGCTGCTAGGGTGAGCCCGCTCACTTTGGCAGCCTGGCATGTCCGTCCTCTTTTTATACAACCCGAAGAGCGACCAACCGGAACGGAGGACGGCGCTAGTGGCTGGGAAATTGGACATCGCTGCACTCAGTGAGACTCGTTTCTCCGAACAAGGCCAACTGGAGCGGGGGGCCCATAACAGAGCGACGGGACGCCGGCGTCGTCTTTGCCAACGTCTTTGACATCGTGGGACGACTGCTCTATCTTCCGCAGGGCAATAACGATCACCTGATGAGCCTCCGGTGCCTCTAGGGGAGGGAGATTTGCCACCATCGACAGTGTCTACGCCCCCTCCCCATGACCATTCCTGATGCTGCAAGGGACAAATTCTACGAGGGCCTGCACGCCCTCCTGGCGACTGTGCCGAATGCGGATAAGTTGATTGCCCTAGGTGACTTCAACGTCCGCGTCGCACAGACCATGCTGCCTGGAAGAGAGTGCTGGATCCCCATAGTTTCGGCGGTTTCACTGACAATGGCCGGCTTATCCAACGAACTTGAGCATAACACCAGCTCATTCTGATCAACACTTGCTTCCGCCTCCCGATGCGAGAGTCCCCTCTTGCCCTCATCTCCACCAATGGCCCACATTTTCAACATGAAAAGGAAAGAATCCAAGAGTAAGTAATTAGGGTGCGGGCACGGAGACAAACGAAAACCACGTCCTTATAAAAAAGGGTCGAAGGGAGATTTCATACTTTTAGAAGACCGCGAGACAGTTAACCATCGTCCACCTCGACAGTTGCACTTTTGCCTCACAATTTTTACTGCTTTACATCTATGACCCGAACGTTCCCATTCTCTCATACAGTGGTAAGCAGTTGCCGTTTTCGCTAAATCGCTTCTCACTGTTTTCCCTACAGGGCTGTGGTGGCACGCCAAGGCGGTGGTTCATGCCGAGCCAGCCGCCCGTGTCCAATCCAAGCATAAGATGGTTGACCGGCTCGGACAGGGGACTGGAGCCCGGGAGAGGGAATAGGATGAAGTACAGTAGGTGGGCAGACTCATGAAATGTCAACCGAAATTCCGAAATGCGTTTTCGTTTCTAAAAAATTAATCAAGCAGGGTTGCAAAACTAATCATCTTGCAGCGTAATTCTATAATAATTCAGTTACCTCAGGATGCCGACTTTCAAAAGAACTCCATTCTGGCCGCATGCAAAAACTGTACTCTGTAAAAATGACTACTTAAGTAGCATTCATCTTCCCCATTGATCTTCGATGCCCTTAAAAATCCAATTACATTTCATGGGAAACAAGCATAAAAATATTCATTCTTTCGCTCATTCGGTAGAAAATTACGTCTTCTTCCAATTTCAGTCTCGAAAGAACGGTATGATTCGGTTTTAAAAACTTTAACAATTCCCGAATAATTTTGAACCCGACCTGCCGTTACACTTGCAGTCAGAGTTTCCAAACTACAAGCCGCATATTTTCCGCGTACGGAAAACCATACATTTCTCTATGGTATTCAGAGGAGACTATATGGGGTTCATAAAATTTAGCAGTGGATTTGAGCCATATTGTTAACTTTAAAAGCCATATTAGTAAATGCAGAGATATGACATTTTCTGCACGGCTGTTTCACGGTATTAAAAAATCTCACAATTAGAAACTTTTTTTGAAACCCAATTATACCCTCCTTTCGAGTGCAAAATTGAAAGAAGACGTAATTTTCTACCGAGTGAGCAAAAGAATGAATATTTTTATGCTTGTTTCCCATGAAGTATAACTGAATTTTTAAGGGCATCGAAAACCAATGGCAAAAACGAATGCTACTTAAGTAGTCGTTTTCGCAAAGTATCGTTTTTGCATACGGCCGGAAAAAAGTTCCTTCGAAGGCCGGCATCCTGATTTATTATAGAATGACACTGTTAGATGATTAGTTTTACAACCCTACTTGATAAATCTTTTCGAAACGAAAACGCATTTTGGAATTTCGGTTGACATTTCATGAGTTAGTCCATCTGCTGTAGACTAAAAACTCCCTCTCGACGGCACTCAGCGCATATTTTTCACTATAAACCAACTTGACGCTCTTATAAACTATCATGATGCGTTAAAATCCGTGGCTTGGAAGTCTGTCAATTGACGGGATCGTTCGGTCTTCTTCTCAGGACGGAGAATCAGGCTGCAATTGCTCCCCCTTAATGTGGCCATTATGGCACGCTGACTCTGCTGTGCCCGAAAACAACCCTTTCTTGTTGGTGTGAAAAGTCGGTCCGTTGGGCGCGGACCAGCGGTGTGTGGCAAGCGTAGACAGGCCGGCTTGACTTTGTCAGCCACTGCGCCCGCGTCCGCCTCCGGTCTTCTTAACAATGTCTTGGCATAGGGCTCAGGTTGGTGAGAGATGAGAGAGTGCGGTAGATGCAGCACAATACTACTGTCACCATAATCTGATTCACGCGCAAGTCACAGTCACTGAGTCCCCCATACTGTGGGGCACACGGTAGACATCGTCGGTAGCGACTGTCGAACTGTCAATTTTCCTTACGGGTGGCCCACCGGAGAAGGCGCGTCCCTCCGCTCTGTGCACTGCCACACAAGTGAAACTTATAGGAACTGATTTCAAGTACTAACAGTGTGAGGAGAGTGAGTGAGGGAGTTTCCCTTCCATGTCTCTGACAAACAATTCCGCTGGTACTCCGTTTGACTCTCAATGACAGCAACATTCTAGCATTGCCCGGGAGTCAGAACTGCTCGTTACCTCGCGACACAAGATAGGAGATCATTTATTAATCTTCTGTTTGGGACATTGAACTGTGTCCCCTGCATAAAAGGAGCCTCGCCACAGGTGAATACGGCCCGGCGTAATTTGTAGGTGGACTGCACAAGTAAGACCCTTAGGAGGCGCCGCACAGTTCTGCACAGCCTTAATCCCCATGTTAGAACATATGCCTGAACCTTGTTTGTTATGAGATGGTTGCTATGGTAACTCATGGTTCACACTCGTTTCCAAGACGCCGTCCCCTGTAGCCACAACCTCCAGTTCGGCTCTCATGTCACGACAAACGCCTAAATCCCTTCGTCCATCCCTCATCCATAGATTACAGGCAAGGAGATTGGAGACTGAAGACACTGAAGGTTGAAATTTAGGAAAATTGCCGGCTACTGCTGGGCTTGCATGTTCACAAACAGGCGACAACCAGTGCACAATCACGGTAGGAATTTGGACAGTTGGGAGATCTCAATATCTGATAAATCACCTGGGGTTGTCATTATCGGCTTGACAAGTTCAGAGTAAGAAATCTGGCAGAAAAGGTGATTGAGTGTAGCAAACACGAGTCTCCGATCGCGGTTCGCACTGACTAGGTCACCCGAGGACCTGCCTAAATGAGCATCGTGGGAGGTTAAGGTCCGACTGAGAAACGCCTCTCTGTCACAGCATTTCGCGGTAGATAGGACGAGGCCGCGCTGCTCTAGGACTCGTTCGTCGTGCTTGATAGAAGTCATGAGGGTTGGGCACGGAAATGCGGACATCCCTTAATGCAGGTGGCCTTGCCCTAAATTCCAGGGGTGAGGTTAGAGTTCGGATTAGGGTTAGTGCTAGGAGGGCTGGGTTTAATGTCATGACACGGAAACAGGTGTAGCCCTGGAATGTAGCGCAAGACCACCTATAGTTCTCGGGGGCGGTCCATATTCCCGTGACCGACTGTCACCAGAACAATGGCAGTTGGAACTTGGGCATGAGTTTGAGAAAGGTGGTGGGAGCCCTAATTAAGGTTGTCCCCCAGTTACCTGCCCGGTCCTACCACGTTCAGATAGTACTACTGAGTTATGATCACTGAATATCAGACTGTCATCCTCGCCGTATGCGGGCCCTCGATGCGCACATTCCCAAACCGAAAGCACCCACCGGATACGATACAGAATTTATAAAAAAAGATCCAATGCGGCTTTCTTCTCTCAAAAAAGCGGCTTGCACCAGTCGGCAACCTTGTAAGCAAGGACTTCTAGGGCGCCATAACAAGCTAAATTCTTATCAACTAGAGTGCAGTATGAGAGTGTGCGAGGCCCGCCTATTGTGCTCTAGTAGTCAGACGGTTCCGGAATTAAGTCAGGAAGTCAACTGTTCAATTCTGACTGGCGGCACATTCTCCCTGGCACTACACAATTCTTGCTTCCGATAGCCTCTTCTAACCAAAATTGTCCAGCTCACTTTAAAAAAACCACGGGTTCGAGTGCAAGCCTGTTTACAGTGAAACAGGCCTGCATTACGTCTAACCCATTATCTTCCGGTGTCCATCTTATTCTAGTGGTAAGACAAGGTTAAGACAAATGAAGCTGAGGATGACAGCGGTGGATGAGAAAGCTAGCGAGTCGGCCAGCACGTGGCTCGTACAACCCAAACTTTACCTTGAAACAAGCCAGATTTCGGAGACAAGGGATGACCGAGCCTCCATAAGTGACGATGACATCAGGACCACATTTGGAAAAAGCAAGGAAAGTTAGTGGTGAGTTCTGACGAAGACCGAGTCCGCATGTCAGTTAGCGATCTTCCGGGTCGTGATGGCATCACGCGTGTAAGATGGCTTATGCTGGGGTATGTGCCGAATTGCCATAAAGAGGGATACGTTTGTATCAAACTCGATAGCTCTTACAAGGGTGGCTTGTATAAGCCTAAGAGCATCCTGGAGACAAGATTGAGTAGAGTGAATGACGTGGTGTAAACTCCACCTCACTTTCAACGTCCAAATCACCTAAGATCGGGATTCCGGACTGAACAAGCAGGGGTATAAACAGTGGTTTTTTTGCCGGTTAACTGACTAGAGAGCGACTTCCTACAGCTGAATCTACGTTGTAAAGATGTTGGTGTCATAAAATAGATAAAAACCCTTAAGATACTGGGTGAAAAGGGAGTAACGCGACCAGTTACTGTCGTCCACAACCAACCCTCTGTGTGCCCCAAGGAAAAGGTAGGTGAAACAACAAAGCAACACTATCGCACCGCTCTAGACAGCCCGGCAAATGCGGTTGCACTGTGGTAATTAAAACTTCGGGAGAAGGTAGCAATTATTATTAATTTGTGAGCGAATGGGACAGAGCAAGATCGGACAACAAGAAAAGACAACATGCTGACAGAATAAGGACTAGGGAAATAAGATAGAAGGCGCTACTAGTATGGTACCCCAAGATGCATAAAAGCGAATAAGAAACAAAAAAACCATAAGAAATTTATGCATCCTTGCCCCATAGGAACACAACCTCTGTTTCAGACAGGCGATATAATGGAGGGGAAGAAAGAATGAGGGTTCTCTGAGACCTTCCGGGCCAAAGCAAGAATTGGGCCTACTGATAAAGAAACAAAATAAGCCCATCAGGTTTGGGAAAAAATTCACAGATGGGGATAAATATTAAGTAACCAGGAAGGGGTGGGGAGGGGAACAAGGCGAGCACTCAAATATACTCTTTTTTTAAACTGAGATTGCACGATCATTCGTCTTTGCATTGGTTCAGGGGAAGGAATAAATGCAGTGACCAACAACGCAGTAATTGTTAACGGAAACGTTGGAATGTTGTACGCCTTCTTTGTGCATGAAACGTAAGTGCAGTTTAGGCCGCTGGTGGTGGTGGCGGCGGTTAACGACCTGCTGCACTAGGGGCGCGACCCGGTTGCCGGTCGATCGGGAATGCGAGGTGCCGAGTTAGTCCTCCTGTAAAGTACGTTTGGACAGAGTAATCAATTAGGAGTCGGGGGCGAGAGAAATGGAGAACTAAACAGTAGAAGGCACGTGCTGCTTACGTGGGCACCGCTGGAGCAGAGAATAGGAATGATTGGTGGTGGGTGAAAGGAAACTTGTCATTTATGGACGAGCCATTCACAGTGGCGAAAGCGGGACTGAGTAGGTCATTACAGCGTGCCTCCACAGTCGAAAACGACCGAGGAAAGGGCCTATGACAACAATGGGGCAAGACAGACACGTAACAACACGGCTTTACAACGACAAAAAAACAACGTAAACAGCATAGAATATTCACACAGACATCCGCGTGCAGAAACCATTTAGGAGTCATGTGCAGGTTACTGACAATATTGAACGGGGAACCAAGTGCCCAAAGCACTAAGAGATTAAAAACTGAACACATCAGTTTTTGTGAGTGAAATTTAAGTGGGCAGGTCACAGAGCAGAAGAAGCGCACTCAATTTAATAATATTAGACTCTTCCGCTAGTGTAAGAAGTTCAGACAAGTGCAAAGAACATTTACGCATACGATTTTTTTGGACAGAAGGTAAGTTTGCTAATAAAAGCGAAGAGGCGAGTTCCAGGAAGTAGTCGCGAAGATGGAGACACGATCGCTGGTGCAAGAGCTTTATTAGCCTGACGTGTCGGATTCTCACTCAAATCCATCATCAGAGACAGAGTCAGATAGGGGCGGTGAATTGCCCAGGTGCTGCAGTATTTATAGGATGTAGTTGCTAGGCCGCTACATGCCTATCGCAGTTGGCAGCGCCCGAGTGCATTACGGCTCAACTGGCCAGGTGTTGAAGCATGCAGTTGCCGTGCGGTTGCTACGCGTATTTAATACAAAATATCTTTGTCGTTCGTTGATGCTAAACAGGAATATTGCGTTGCAAAGTGTGCTGACAGCTGAGAGACACTACTGGATAAAGTTTGGGCACACATGTGACGTGCGAGCGAGGCGCTTTGCTTTGGAGCTCCTGGTCTAGAGCACATTTTAGCCTTCGTACAGAGTCTACCAAACATCTATCTGGGAGTATTACCAGTGTGTCAATTGACCGAGGTCAAGCCTAGTTGTTTGGGCGAATATAGCGTTGGATGTGGATGCCCGCCAGCCAACTGGACCCGATCACAAAGCGCTGGTGCGTCAACAAGATGGAATCAAGTGGTAAATGGCCGGTGGCAAATAGTAAGCCAAGCGCAGCTATGTCAGGGTCTCTAAATTCTATCCATGATACACACAGAAGTGCAAATTATAAAGTTAACAGTTAGAGGTTAATACCAAACCATTTACCAGAGGCAATGAAAGACTTAAAAGAGGCCATCTCTTTACAACATTAACCTTTCGACGAGACACTTCGGCAGATAAAGCTCTCCCTGCTTACATGGCAAAGCGTACAAGTGAATTCAAAGGCAGTCGCGCGGTCAGTCTGCCATCTTTCTCAAGAAAGGTGTAGGTAAGTTTGAAACGAGGCAGCATTAAATTGTGTAAATGAGGTAATAACGAAGACGTGTAAAGCTAGTGTGCGTTTTCAAACATGCATTTACGAGAGTTGTTTTTATTCAAAGTGCTCATTACTGTTTCTGACGAAACAAGCGCCTGCAATTTCCACCTGCGAAGGAGGTTTTCCATATCACATAAACTACTCGTGTCAGCCTAGAAAGTGCTTCCCAAACAAAAATGTCCTGAATATTTCGGCTAACATTTTTCAGCTGTCCATAACCAGGCCACCGCGCTGACATGTGTTTTGATGGGAGAGTGCTTTTCCTTCCAGTAATGTTAGACCTCCTTCCACCCTCCCCCCCCTACCTCGTTTCTTTGGGAAGCAAATGGTCTGAGTGAAGCAAAACAAGATCCACATGAATTATCTTAAACGCCCGGAGCTGGGACGGGGACCAGAATTCATGGGGAAGCCTGCAGACATGGGGGTATACCTTGTGCCAGCTGCAGGATTCGCTGCCTTTTTACAAGACATCGAAAGTCCTCAAGAATCAAGGGCAACCTAAAAGTCAACAGGAGGTTAAATTTTGGGATAACCAATATTTTCCAGTTTGCGATATTCAGTTCCAATTAAAGGCCACTGAAGCTAGAAAATCCGCTTCCAGCATGCATATGGGTATTTACAAACCTTTTAAGGCAGGAGGTATGATCGTGATAAGAAGGCGGGATGACAGGACAACACCAACAAGACCATAATAACAGGCAATGTATGTCAGGTAAAAAGCGAGTAGACGAAAAGCATACTGCGGGATCAACGGAGATGGCAGAGTTCCAGGGGTTTGACCCGGTTGAGTCGGTCTCATCGGTGCCGGCATTGTGCCCCGGTTGGCAGGATTGGTTGGAGGCTGTGGAGGGGGCCTGCGCGTGCCCCCTGGGCTGCGTGGTGGAGGACCGGCTGGCGTTGACAGGGACAGGATCGAGTTGTCTGACAGCTGATCCGTGGGAAAAACAGCCACAAAAACAACGACTATAGAAGCATTCTTTATACAGTCACCACTTCTATTGCCATGATTATCAAGGGACAGTCGGACGTATAGTGAGGATAATGAAAGCTATCGAATGACGAAAATCTACTTAAATAAAAAAAATTTCGAAGATGAGAAGGCGAAGAAGCCTACTTGAGTCATCCAGTCATCTTTGACAGGCGGAGGGGTCGGCGTGGAAACCGTACTTGTGGTAACATCACCGATAATAGAGAGAGCCTTTTTCAGGGCATCGTACATGCGAATTGTCTCCTCTCGGCGAGTCTGGGTCTCCAGAGACTCGGCCATAAGTGTGTCCTAGGGGATGGACGGGGGATACGGCTTTTTAGTGGGCAAGCGTGACAAACAGAGAACCATCGGACCGTCCAAAATACAGGACAAACTTGATGCTTATAACGACAGAGTCATTAACTGATAAACTGGCTATCTCTCTGCGGAAGCTGCCGAAGTAGTTAGGTTTCGCTGAGTACGCTTATACGTTGCTTATGCGACCCCACCTCAGTACTAAATGTTGCTGTTTGTCAACCGCTCTAGATTACGACCAAGGCGGGATTGGTTATTTCTGACTTATTTATCATCTTTAGTCAATCACATGACAACCACAGGCAGGCAAAGTCTGGGGTCCGAATAGAATCAGTCACCTACATAGCCCATTGCCAACTCTAGACTGGCTTTGGTCAACAATATCTTAACTAGGGTAACAGTGGCGCTCACCGATCTTGATAAGGTAAAGGGCGGAGTAGCCAGTTTGACCGTCGCGAACGACGATGTCCACCGTGTGCCCCACAGCATGCCGGGCAGAGGACAGTGACTAGCATGTGAATTAGCTTATAGTGATAGAAGTATTGCGCAGTATTTCTGTTGTACTCTCACCTCCCTTAGCCATCGGTGGTTAGAAGTGAGAATGCCATAGAGAAGCCATTTCAACCTGACTCTCTGTCCTGAGACGAGCGAGTTGCCCTGGCAGTTGGTACCCTTCCAAGCCAAAACTTTTAGCGCGTTATCTCTCTCTCTCTCTCTCTCCT
>CACRXP010000493.1:298390-313313 GCA_902702965.1 Spirometra erinaceieuropaei
TCCACTGGCCGGGCGACGCGACCGTCTGATGATGGGATTGGGTGCAAGTGGCTGCCGCGGCGTGAAACCTGTGCCTGGGCGTTCCACCACATTACCTCCCTCCTCCCCAACGTGTGGCATTTGTGAGATGCGCGGACTCTGCGCGGCCCTAATAACGCGTGCTGTGTCCTAATATGGCCTTTGTTTTGGTCCACCTGACGGGGGCAAATGGGACGGAAAACAAGCCGCATAGTTTTGCCTCGGGTCAAGGCGCCTAGATGGCGGACGGTGACAGCAGACAGCGCTATTTTTCAGAGGACGCTGACGGCGTCAAAAAGGAGAGATGGCAGCCCAGGTGTTTTCCAGCAAAGACCCCCTACTATCGATTGCTCGTGACACGCCGTCGCCTGTACGAGCTCTAGCCACGGCGCAGCACGCCTTCCGTCTTGTAATCAGGTCAGAGTGGTGGGGCCTACACCCAAATTACTGGGCGGCCACGACAGAAGCCGGGGGGAGGGGGGAGGGAGGGATGATCCGTGGCTCAGTGCCAGAGCAGTTGACTTAGGGCTTCCTGCGCTAGCCTAGCGGTTGAAGGTCTGCGCGGACTGGGTCTGCGTTGTCGGACTGACGCCTGGAAATTACCCAGAAATGATCATATTATTCGCCGTCCGACATCTGTCGGCAACTCACTCTCCATTAGGGCTCTAGCCTGAAGGGCCAAGACCAACTCGTAATCAGACTAGATTGGAAATCACAACTCACAGCCGCCACTGATCCATTTTCTGCAGACACGTAGGGCAACAGTGAAGAGAAGGCGAAAAGAGCAGTTGCCCGCCAATGTCTGACAGTGACAAGCATCTGGCACATCCAGCCGAAAAAAATCACCATGTTTAGGATGACATCGGGTTAAAAATTGAGTTAAGCGAAGGTATTCTGCCAGTGCTCTTTTTTGAAAAACTCCCATCTGTGGGTTTTAAGGTCGCATATATTGAGACCAGTAGGAAGAAGCACTCTAAGTCAACTGATCAAACGGCACAGAAGAAGGCAGAATTTTGTTGTGCTGACCGGACTAATTTCCAAGAAGGGGACAAAACAAAAGGAAGTGCCGTAGCTTGGGAGAGAGGACAAGAGCTGGCAATAACTCACCATGTCTCCGGCCTGGTAAAGACATGGAAGCAAACCGCTTCTCAGAAATTGCTTCAGCTGAAACAAAGGAATAAAAGAGGGGCATGAAACTGATCTGGGGGGATGGATGCAGGCAACGCAAAACCCCATGTGAAAGTCAGAACGTATACGGGTCTCAGTGATTGGCATTCAGCCGCTGGAGGAACTTCGCAACCAATTCCACAAGTAAGGAACGGTTGTCAGCTGTATTAAGGGCGCCAGAATTCACAACGTTCGTTTTGTTATCTTTTGCACATCACTGGGGATGGACACGAGAATCAGATCAAAGGCTCAGTCATGCGTGCATTTTCAGATACAAACCCCGTTGACGATGAAATTGCAGATTATTTTCGACTAAATGATTGGCAATAAAAGCTTCCCATCAAACGACTGTTTTGGTTGTATCCGTCTTATGGAATCGTCGTTACAGTATTCAGACTTGTGCACCTAGTTGAGATACCTGATGGTGAAGCAGTCATTTTTTAAAACAAAATCGGAGGAGATTGTAAAAACTGTCCTAACTTCCGTGTTAGCAGATTATGTGTGGTTGCCATCCCCTGTTGCAGTGTTCGTCACTACGTAATATACTTCTCTTTTCGGAGCACCCCTAAACCCTACGTTTCTGTGCGTCAAAAGCAACCAAAAACCATACAAAAGCTGAGGAGTCGAATTCACTGAAGTAGTTTTAACTTCAAGAGGGTTACATTATTTTCCTTCTGACCCGACCTTACAAGTCCCGTTTGTGACATATGCGCAATCTATCGTCCGCTGTCGAGTTAATTATCCTGCGTAAAAACAATTTCGGCAATCGCATTACCCCATTAGAATTGATTAAGTGTCCTTCGCGATGACTGGCGAAAATGCGAGCATCCACTTAGCACACAGCTACCAGCCCTGCCCAGCGAAGAAAGACAACAAACGCCACATCAAATCAGATAAGCACACGACTGGGAAAAAGGGGACTTGGAACGAACTATAGGGTGCATCCAGAAGAAGGATTGGTCAGTTTAAGGTGGCGTTGTAAAAAAGGGCACAGAAGGAATGCCGACCATCTGCAAAGCTTCGGGTAAAACTAATTACAGGGCAGTGTTGAGTGGAGGACCTTCTCCTAGGCAATGAGCTACCAACAGGTCCGAAAGTGGCATTTTCGGCACAACAACCAAGGAATGGTAAATCAGCCGAGGAACTGTCCACCCAACGGAAGGGAGGGAGACATGTGGGCATATTAGGGCGCGGACACATTCGAGACCGATGAAGTAATGAAAAAAAGTCGTCAGAGAGGAACAGAGCTGGCAGGAAATAGGATCAGAGAGACTGACTAGCATCAACAACTACGAGCAGGCCCTTCCTGACTTAAAGTCAAAATCAATTAACAACAAAAGAACGAAAAAGGCAGGAAAATATGCATACCTCGTTGACTACCATATGCATTATTAACTTCGGGACGAGATCACGTTGGGTTTTGTGGACGATTTTCATGTAAGATTCGACTAGGTTCTGAATGATTTCTACCTGTCTTTGGAGTTGAGGGTCATCCGATTCAGGCACATTGTCCATTGCCTGAAACACACAAACAAAAGGGAAATACAAAACTAACATATGGAGGAGATTCGGCTGGGCACTAGAATAGGGACTTCCCGTATAACGGGTGTCCTTATCCTACATTTCAGGGGACTGGGGTCATAAGGGCTAATGTTGGGGTTGCGATTAAAGATAGGACACGGGAATATGTACCTCCTGAAATTTGCTGCAGATCCTAGCGGAGCGTGTGTCGTAAGGAGCCGAAACGGCAACTTATCATGGATAGAAATTCAAACTACGACTCAACCCAGTCGTTGTCAAAATTCATCTGCACAGTGCAAATGAACAGTATTGGTTATTTAGGGGCAGTTCTGAGCACAAAAGTGGTCACATTACCGTCTACACAAAGCGTAAAGCCACTAAAAGCCTAGGAGGGTTGATGAACGTGTGTCGGATAATTTTAGACGCCAAAAAGTAGATAAATGCGGTTCCCATGGCAAAACAATTTGCGCAGTCTCACCGGAAATTTAAGGATGTAGTTATCGGCATCTCGGTGTCCAGAAAGTTGGAGACAAACGGCGTAGATATAAAGCCGGCAAATAAATGAGGTCGGGAAAACCGCCCCAAAGCGATAGAATACCGTCGGCCGCACCACCAAAATAATTTTAACTAACAGTTGATGAGCCAAGGCGTTGCCACTATACGTGATAGGTTATATTTCAGCCAATGTGGCACCGTCTAATAGAGCTACATGAAAGGCCTGTGAACTCCCAGGTTAAGAAGCTAACAGGCACCGTTTCTGAAAGCTTAGTACAATACCGTGCAACCCCAAGACGGAGTCAATCAAGGCAGTCCATTTAAGATGGTGGAACTGTCAACTCAGAACACGGACGGGAGATTGGGCATATACAGTAAGACATGACTTGAAGGACGGTAGGTCTGAGAATGACCAATCTCGGGAATCCTGATAGGGGCAGTCATGTGGGTAATTCCAATATCAAAGCATCAAATAATCCGTTTAGGCAGTGTTAAAGTCCCCCGCCAAAGATACGCACAAAATATCATTTTATCGTCAGACTGGGCGAACGTGACAACTTTCGAATTTACATCAACTTGGATGTCTAATGTTCTGCTGAAGATATATCAATCTCCATGTAGAATAACGTATTCAGTTGGCGTTTCGAAAAGAGACACAAGATTGTCAGAGAGGAAGGACAGGGAAAATACAGGTTATGATGAGGCGCACTAACAAACAAGCTCGGCATGGATGGCAAAGGTCAAGTTGAGGCAACCAACTACCAGGCTGGGATCCGCCAAGTTATGGTAGCAGAAGGGAGAGACGACGAAAAAATACGGGCACAGGTCCTACGTAGACCTCCTTGGCGACTTTTGGAAGATATTATTAGTAAGTAACTCGATATGTAAATGCTGGCGTGCCTCTGCGACAGCGAGTCTTTCGGTTGCAGGAAAAGGCGACAGAACGTGGCATCGCGCTGTTGTTCAAGGCCACGACTGTTGGGGGAAAAGTAACCATGGCCAATCGTGGTATGTTGTAAATGCCCAATTTTGGACCGAACGTTTCAAATTCCCCTGGATAGACGCAACTTTGCGCAGACTGCTTTTAGCTGTCGGGGTCACACTAACTGCTGACTTCGGCTTCATCTAGGTGCCTCGCTAAAAAGAAGCTGAAATTGCATCGAAAAACGCCAAGGTTCCTCAATCCAGACGCTGATCTGAATAGGCAGTTAACAACTTTTATTCCCAAAGGCACTGACGAGCCGAAGCCTTTGCAGCTGTGTCTTTAGCGTCAGGGTGTCGACGAAACACGTGTCTGGGCTTTTAGCTAGTACCTGTGCTGTCACGTATGGCACATCCTCAAAGTTGAGCGCCATTACATTCACAAAATAAACACTACTTAGCCGTTAACAGTAGGTAATCAACTGTGCAATGTTTACCATACTAACAACACAGGTATTAGCTAAAAGCCCAGACACGCGTGTTTCGCCGATCTTATGCCGCTGCCTGACGCAGCTGCGAGGGGTTCGGCTCGTCAGTGGGTCCCCCAGCTTTCCCCGTATGTTTTCTGGTATATGAACTCCAGTTTCAACTTGCCTCGTTTTAATTTCCGAGGAAATTAATGCGCGAACTTGGAGTAAATCTTTCGAAACGGGCCTTTTCAGGCACGGTCCAAATTTTGATATGAATATTTGAGCTGGAGTCCATCAGCTACTGCGGAATAACCGCTTGATATTCACAAACCGCCAACAGGCAGCCAGCAGTATAGAACTGTGCAACGATTTACCGTACTTGCACAGTTCAATACTACTGGCTGCCTGTTGGCGGTTTGTGAATATTAAGCGGTTATTCCGCAGTAGCTGATGGACTCCAGCTCAAATATTCATATCAAAATTAGGACCGTGCCTGAAAAGGCCCGTATCGAAAGATTTACTCCAAGTTCGCGCACCAATTTCCTCGGAAATTAAAACAAGACACGTAGGTAATCAATCGAACATGGGAAGGCCGCACACTAACCCACCTCATCGGAGGCCTGTTTCTGTGGCTTGATTGGCTGAACACCTGCTCGCAGGAAAGACGCCTTCCAGGCCTCAACCATATCCGCAGATTCGGCACTTAATTCCACTTGTTTGTAGTCCTTGTACACATTACGACCATCTGGGTAGCAGAGAGCAAACACGTGCTTCTTTCCAAAGAAACTCGATTCAATGTCACGGACCCGTAGACCATCAAGCAAGAGGACGTAACGCTTCTCCTTCTCCTGGAAAGAAAAATGTACGGAAAGATAAGTAAAAAGAAGAGCCAAACAAGCAGCGCAGAGACAAGGCAGTAAGAATACTAATGGGGTATGGTAAATGAAACGACTAGACCAGTCAATAGACCAAAGTTGCGATCGTAATATCGCATTAATCGATAATCCCTTCAAGATAGGCAACGATGGACACAGATACGTTAAAAGTAGGAAGGTTGCTAGCACGTGCGTTTAGTTACGGTGGGTGGACTTGTGCTGCATCTCCCTCTCTCTTTCTCCTTCTCTTTCCCAACGCTTATCATTTTTCAGTAAAAAGGCGGAATCAGGACGACTGCGTATGTGTGCAGACGCAGTGCACGGCGAGACTGAATTCGCCTGCACGAAACGCCCTAAAAATGGGATCTCGGCCTTTTTAACAAAAGAATCTCCACAAAGACTACGGTAAGATGGAGTCACTGCAGCGTGGTTTTCAGTCCGGAGGAGCCACGGGTTATTACTGTCAGTTGGCAACCTTTCACGCCATGACGTTCAGTGCGTCGAGGTATTTTGAAGAGTGTTTGATCATTTATAATGCGTACATCAAACGCAAAACCAGGTAGTTAATGGTTTCCATCTCTCTCCCACACAAGTGCGGAATGTGTGAGTAAAGTCGATTTGGGATGAGGCCGAACGAAGTGGCTGACACAGTCTAAAGTGTCCATCTAACGTCTTCTACGGGTCTGTGTCTGGTTCGAACACAACCACGCGGCCCGATTTGGGATGGACAGTGGGTAATAAGACACACAAAATGAGCCAGGATACCGTGGGATGCAGGTGAAAACTGCACTTCAAAAATAATAAAACCTCAAAAAGTTTACGTCATGTCTCGTGTTTTTTTGTCGGGCACACGAAATTCATTTTCATCTTCAGATTCCAATTTGTCTACGGAATGTCATCTTATGAGATAGGCACAACTTAATCATGAATGGCTTGTGAAATAATCAATATTAAGACGCGCTACACGGCATAAATAGGCATCAACAAACACAAATAACTGAAGTACTACTTCAAAAATCACGTGTTCCTTTGTATCAGATAAAGGTTTGTACACTTGAGAAGCCAAACATGTGTAACATCGCTCCCGAGTCCGGGGAAAAGTTGTCATGGCTGCTTCAAAGCGGTTCTCCTTGGGACAGGTGAGTCTTGTGGGTTACGCAAACGCACTCCGCCGCTGTGCCGCCAGACCAAGGCAGGAACCGCATCGGCTGATGGAATGCGTTAATAGAATCGGGTTAAGCCTGCGGGATCGTCTAGCTACTGCCGAACACGCGCGTGGTACGCTTTTAGAGATGGCTCACGCCTTGTCAACGAGTGTGTCCCATCTCATCGCCGGTGGATCAAAAGGTTCAGACAAGTCACTGGTGCCTGGAGGAGTACGGAAAGAGGCCTATACTGGGGTATTCTTCCTAAGGGCAGAGTGGAGCATTCGTTGCTGTGTAAATCTGACCCGGTCAGGCTATCACGACGAGCTGTTAGCCTCGGTTCTGGGATTTACCAAACAGCGGAAAAACTCGGACTTACTCAAAACGGAGGAGAAGACTACAAGGACACCTTTACAACAATAAAAAATTGACTTCGACATTAACTGATAAACATCGTCAAGGAGAAATCAGCAAGTTGTGGGCCTGAACCCCGGCACTCAGATTCAAAAGATAACGCACTATTCAATAATACCACATGGCCTACATGACAGTTGTACTTATATGACATCTGAAAATCTCTTCCTGGAAAATACCCCTTGTGGAATTCAGGGATTCAAGTGGAGGCTCTGAGCGTGTCAGATTCATTACAGTAGGGAATGCACTGGTGTCGGCCTTACTCTCCTTCCTCTCCCATGCTCAAGTCCACTCTCTGTTAACCAGCTGATGATGGGATTGAACGCAGTGGCTGACGAGGAGAAGCAATACTTTCTCAACAAAGATGTCTCATTTATACAGCCACATAAACGAATTCTCCACCAACTGTTTGTAAAGGACATGATCAGGCAGCGAGAGATAGAGACGTAAGTAACCCCAGAGACAAAGATTGGCGACTCAAACGAAACAGTCAGTGTCTAGAGAATTCAGGCAAACAATATCCATAGCGACAGAAATAAACAATTTTACAGCAATATGCTCTGAAATGCCTCATTGCAATAAGAGCAGGTTTGTTATTTTCCCCTTTGTATGGAAAAAGAGGAGACAAGCGTTGAAGAGGTGCCATCGCACCTCTCGCCCATGTAAGGTAGCAGTTATGGGCTCGCGCACAGCCTGTACTATCTGATTAATAAGTGTCGTGTAAACGGAGATCAGAGTTGACAGATTTTCAGACGAACACACCTATCTTCCGTCGAACCAGGCTTCTACTCCCTCTGATGACAGTGACAAAGGATACTCTTCCTTATTACGGTTGCTACCTAGTAAATTGCACGTATGAAGTATTTTGTTATTAAGAAAAAAAAACCTGCAATACAAGGACGCCCCAAGGAAAGTATTTGGGTGCACGTGTAATCCAATAATTGCAGGTTTTTTTGGAACTAGTGGTTTCGGGTTTGTTGCAGTACCTCCAACGTCACATAATGTCTCTCCATAGAAATATAGAAGTCCATAAAACACATTGTAAGCAGCATTTGCACCAAATAGTTTCGACGCCGTAATAGTAGGTCGGAATGCAATTGTGCTACGCGAAGGAATAAGAAGTCCCAGCAGCACGAATGTGAACAATGTGTATTTCAAATTTCAGTTCAAGATCAACGAGTGACTCTAGATAAACATAAAAACCGCAGGGTATATATAGGACGGAAGTTATTCGCCTGCCATGAGGTATCTATCAGAAAGTACACAGGGGCATTGGGGGAACAACTGAGCCGAACTCCCCGCAGCTGTGTAATACAGTGCAGGATGTCGACACGTGTATGGGCTTTTAGCTATTACCTGTACTGTCAAGTATGTTATATTATGAAACCTATGCATATACTGCCAGCTGCCTGTTGGCAGTTTATGAATATTACGCGCTGTTGTTCCGCTGTGGCTGATGCACTTCGGACAAATATTCATTTCAAACTTCAGCCTGAGCTTGTAAGTCTCAGATAGACTGATTTACTACTAGTAAGCGACTAATTTCAGAGGAATAAACTTCGAGAAAATACTGACGTATCCGAAGATACCATTGCCTGAAAGGGACGGCAGGAGAAGAACGCCTCATTTACCTATTTCTGTGCAAGCGCCAGACCATAAATTTATTTCAGCGTGTGGATCAGCGTGGAGACAGGTTTCATATTCCCCAGCATCACAATCAAAAGGAACATTTGTTTTGAACTTGGTAACACGTGTAAGGATTTCGGTGCATGAGTAATGAGTTGTGGTACACACTCAAACCTGACTACACACGTGCTAAATGATGCCTAGTAATCTCTGGGATTCCACTAAAGATGGCAAGATGTCCAAAGGGCGAAACCAAAAAGAACGCCGAAGACGGCTTAAAATAGGAAAATTTGCGTGCAAGCATGCGATAAAAAAGGTAAGCACGGAGAAGCCAACTCTAGCAATCCATCAATGCACAGAGGTCAGCTGGTCGGGAGCAGGTCTGTTGAATGAAGCCCAACTGCCTAGGCCACCAAACAGGTAGTGTTCACCTTACACAGCAAGCGAAATGTAAACAAGGTGAGCCTGGTGTCGGGCGGGACACTGTGGCGCACGACCTGTGTTTCCTACACACTTCGCACTTTTGGGGTCAGGCGTAGCCGAATTCAGATGGCTCGTACGATCGCCCTGCGAGCGACGCACCTAAACGTACGCATGAAAGACTTGCTGGAGAAATAAGGAACTGCGACAAGTCACCTAGGCGCTCTGCGGGTTATGCTTACTTACTTGAGGTGGCCAAAAACAGTACAGGTCCCTTCAAGCGTAAGCAGAAGTTTTCAAGGCAGAACGACCACTTATTCTGTAAAAGCAAGCACATTAGTGTCTGTGATCGGCAGTCATTGAGAGAAACAATCTGCTTGCAGTTGCATACGCCCGCGGAAATGAAGTTTTAAATGTCTTTGCAGTATTTGGCCGCATGCCTTCTAAACCCAAAGAAGGTCGTAATAGAATAAAGTGCGGCTGAGTCTGTTTCGTATTTAGAGGTAAAATAAGTGGACAATTTTGCATGTCTGACCAATGACCGCTAGGTGAAAGCAGTGCGAAAAAGACATCGTCTAGTACAGCGTCTCAAAAAGAAGTGGTAACACAAGATTAATGGGTCACATTCAACGGTCTGGAGTCGTGTATCAGGTCAAATATCCAAAGTGCTCCTGCAAATTTACGAGAGCGCGAATTCAAACTTATAGTGTGTGACCGATCTCATGAAATGTTGGCTGGAATTCTGAAATGTGTTTCCGATTAGGAAGGATTACTTAGGCGCGTTTCTAATACTGACTATTTTGCGGCATAATCCTATAATATTTCAGACTTGGCAGGAAGTCAGCTTTCGAGGACACCGCTTTTGAATCACCCGTAGAATCCTTACTCGGTAAAAAATGACTACTTACGTAGCATGCATTTTTCCCATTGATTTTCGCTGGTCTTGCAAATTTAAGTATATTTTCTTAAAACCACGAACAATAATATGCTTTCTTTCAGTCGTTTGATAGAAAATTATGTCATGTTTATATTTTATACTCGAAGAAGGAGTATAATTAGGTTTTTAAAAAGCTTTCTAATTGCTGAATAATTTGGAGCTGATCAGTCGTTGCATTAGCGCTTAGTGATTTCAGTTCACAAGGTGCATGCGTTCCGCGTAAAGAAAATCACACATTCTTCTATGCCTTTGAAAAGATATCATATTGAGTTCATAAAATTTTGCAGAGGATGCGGAATATGTTGTACATTTCACGAGCAGCAGTGGTAAACGGATAGGTAATATGCTATGTGAATGGACATTGCGCGGTCTTAAAAAACCGCGTAGATTGAAGGTTTTTAAAACGCAATTATACTCCTTCTTCGGGTATAAAATATGAACATGGCATAATTTTCTATCAAACGACTGAAAGAAAGCATATTTTTATTCGTGGTTTTAATAAAAATACTTGAATTTGCAAGACCATCGAAAACCAATAGGAAAAATGCATGCTACGTAAGTAGTCATTTTTTTATCGAATACAAATTCTACAGCAGATTTAAAAGCGGTGTCCTCAAAAGCTGACTCCCTGCCAAGTCCGAAATACTATATGATTATGCCGCCTAAGTAATCCTTCCTAATCGGAAACACGTTTCAGAATTCCAGCCAACATTTCATGAGATCGGTCACTTCCTGTACGGCGCGGCGCGCGGCCCGCGGTCTTCGGTCGCTGTCCCAGCCCTGGGAACAAGTCGCATATTTCACTCCATGGGTAGATAATTCGGGAATTGGTCGAGACTTCTGATCGGGTTATGCAGGGAAGCGGAGTATTAATCTTCCATCGGCCTGTCACGGCCCCAGATAGCGCGAGCCCCATTTAAGCCAAATGCACGCGCGCGCGCGCGCGCGGTGAGAGCTGCCTGCTTGTTCCTACTCTCTCTCTCTCACATTGTCCTGCACGAGACAGAAAACCCAGACAAATACGCTGACGACTGCGGCAATCGACTTGCCTCCCTCACTTGATAGATGAAAGTGGGCTAACTTCCTGCTACACTAGAAGCTCGGGTCTAGTACAACATCTACGGTATCTACAGGCGATGCCTCATTTTCGCACCAATAAGACTCCATTTGGTCGATTTAGAATTCGAACCCGTGACATCACATAAGCTCGCTTAGCCTGCAAGAACCAGAATTGTGTCAAGTAGGTGAGTGATGCCGAAAAACTAGTTGAGAGCAAAAAATGGGCTAGAAATTGGGAAAAAATCTGTCTTTTTGAACGATCTACATCTTATTCACATGGGTGTGTTTTGGACACAAATCAGGATGGGAAATTTACAGCATAGTGGAGAGGACTTTATTCTAGGCCCAGACACCAAAAGGTAGTGCAATAACTACCGTACTAATTATCATTCAAAAAACTGAAGACTATTTGGTAACATCCTCAAATTTTAAGTAAAGTAGAGCAAATAGACTGCATGGCAGAGTACCGGGTCTCATATGGCACAATCGCTTTTAAAACTCTCCAAGACAGCGACAAAAAGTTTACACAGGAACCTCAGTGGGCACGGGAAATGAATAACAGTCTATTACAAGTGGCCTTGCCAAAAATTCCAAGTAGGTTAAAGTTAGGGTTGGAGGGCTAAGATTACGGTCATTGGTAGGGTTAAAGTTAGAACACAGAAATAGGAACCTCCCGGAATTCGGGACGAGGCCGCCTATAGTACTTGAGGGGTCCATATTCCCGTGTTCGACCGGACCGCCTTCGCAAATGGTTGTCTTTACCCGTTGTCTTTTGACTCTTTGCGACCTCGGTTACCTTCTAGTAATTACCGTCTTCTCAGGGATGTACACTCAAAGCAGCATGTTTTGACCTAAAAATTCCCTGAAATCCCATTCATAAATTCCCTTAACCAGGCTACAAAGAGACAGACCCCAGTTCGAGAATGTAAGACTTGGAATAGCTGGCACGTTTTGCAACAAAACCAAGACACCTGGAAAATTCACAGATGCCTCTGCGAAGGCACACTTTTCAAAAAACTTCAAAACCTTGATGTCCTTCGAGAAGGTGGTAGAAATATGAAACGTTCATTGCTCGTGCAAAACTGTACAAAGTCAGAAAGCAATAAATTTTTAGGATATCAACTGACAGAAACAACAATCTGTTACAAAGTGAATGTAAAGAAGAATCCCGGCAACCCTTGTCATGGCACATACTTAACCTCTCGTAAATACTAATCCTCTGAGTGAGATTATGCGAAATTGGGTCAGAAAAATATTAGTGGCAGTCATTGAGAGCGACTCAGCACTACATCATGACTTAAATGCGTCCTTATTGCAGGTCCGCAGATAATATTTACTTTCAGGAGTTAGGGGAGCATAGATCAGGCTCCGGTGTGCATGGATGAGGGTTATTACTATAGATTCGAGACGGACTGCGCCGCTGTTGCGTTGAAGCAAAACGGGCGCTGCGTTGGGTCATGGCCAGCACTATATTCCCGTTGTTCCGAGTTCGTAAATATTGCCCTACCTGTAGTGGAACATGTTAGAGGAAGGCCACGCCACACTGTCCTGATGTATTCACGCACATGGTGCGTCAGCACCATGAGGGGATGATGGTTCGCGTCACGGACAACGGGGCGGTTTCAGATGCATTCGTAGTAGCCAATGGAGTGAGGCAGGGCTGCGCACTCGCTCCCACCCTATTCAATCTACAGTTTTTCTGCCATGCCCACTGTGATTGGCGCCCCGGGATCCGCATCGCCTACAGTACCGATGGCCATCTCAACAGCAGGCGCAGGCCTCAACGGGTGTCTCCACGACTACTGTCCACAGCCTGCCCTTCGCAGATGATTGCGCACTCAACACCGTGACAGATGCTGGTATGCAAGGGAACATGGACATCGTTGTTTCCGGCCGCGCCAACTTCGGGCTGACCATCGCCACGGACAAAACGGCGGTCATGCATCAATTGTCACTCAGTGCTGCAACCAGTTCTCAACGCATTTACGTCAGCAGCGCCCAACTGAAAACTGTAGACAACTACTAAGGCAGCACACTCTCATGCTGCATTGAAGGGGTTAACTGGATCTCCAAGGCCAGCCAAGCCTTTGGCCGGCTGCAAAACTCCGTGTGGAGTCGCCATGGTCTTCACCTGATAATTAAGCTGAAGATGTACAAAGCAGTCATCTTGACGACGTTGCCGTATGGCGCGGAGACCTGGACGGTCTACGAGAAACAAGCGCGGAAATTCAATCACTTCCATCTCAGTTATCTCCCCCGGATACTAAACCTGAGGTGACAGGACAAGACCCCGGAGACAGAAGTTCTGGAATGGACTGGAATCCTCAGCATCCACGCCATGTTGAGACAACTGCAGATAGGCTGGAGCGGCCACCTCATGAGGATGGACGACGAACGTCTACCAGAACAACTGTTTTACGGCGATGTTGCCGCTGGTGCTCGCCAGCAAGGTGTTGAACCCCTCGTTACAAGGACATCTTGCAGAATTCTGAGTGGCCAAGTGGGAAGTCCTCGCACTTGATCGACCGATTAACAGAAGAACAGTGAAGGCCGGATCGTCGATGTCAAAACCAAAAAGTAGGGTTGTGAAAATAGTCATCATGCAGCGTAATTCTGTAATATTTCAGTTACCTCAGGATGCGGACTTTCGAACGAACTTCTTTCCGGCAGCATGCAAAAACTATACTCTGTAATAAAAATGACTACTTAAGTGGCATGCATTTTTCTCATTGATTTTCGATGCCCTCAAAAATTCTATTATATTTCATGGAAAGCATGCATAAGAATAATAATTCTTTTGTTGATTCAGTAGAACATTACGTCTCCTTCTAATTTTATACTTGAAGGAAGGGGATAATTCGGTTTTAAAAATGTCTATAATTCTGAGATTTTTTGATACCGTGAAATGGCCGTTCAAAAAACATCATGTCTTTGCATTTACCAACGTGGCTTGTAAAATTAACAATATGGCTCAAATCCACTGTTAAGCTTTATGAACCCCATATGGTTCCCTCTTAATGCCGTAGAGAAATGTATGGTTTTCCGTACGCGGAAAATATGCGACTTGTAGTTTGGAAACTCTGACTGCAAGTGTAACAGCAGGTCGGGCTCAAAATTATTCGGGAATTGGAAAAACTTTTTAAAACCGAATTATACCCTTCCTTTCGAGTATAAAAGTGGAAGATGTAATTTGCTACGGAATGAACAAAAGAATGTACATTCTTATGCATGTTTTCCATGAAATATAATTGATTTTTTAGGGCATCGAAAATCAATGAGAAAAATGCATGCCACTTAAGTAGTCATTTTTTTTACAGAGGATAGTTTTTTCATGCTGCCGGAAAGAAGTTAGTTCGAACGCCGGCATCCTGAGGTAACTGAAATATTGTAGAATTACGGTACATGATGATTATTTTCACAACCCTTCTTAATTAATCTTTCCGAAATGAAAACGCTTTTCGAGATTTCGGTCGACATTTCATGAGTTCTCCCACCTACTATAAACAGTCTGATATGCTCCAATCTATTTACAGTTGCGCTAAAGCCGTGGCTTGGAAGGCTGCCAACTGACGGGATAACTCAAACTTCGCAGTCAGTCCAGCATGGGTTTGTGTGGAGTGGCGGACCGAGAGTCAGGCTGCAATGACTCCATCCAAGTGTGGCCTCTATGGCACTACCACTCAGTGGGATACGAGCCACCTCCCCTTCTCTTGTTGTGTATAAAATCCCGGTCAGTGTAGGGTGTGGACCAGGGGATGTGGTGGTATGACTAGGTGCGGGTTTTCGCTGTACCAGACACTTGCGCCTTCTCCTGCCTCCGGTCTTTATGACTCTGTTATGACACCAGGTCCAGGT
>CACRXP010000493.1:327133-347220 GCA_902702965.1 Spirometra erinaceieuropaei
TCTTCGTGACTGTGCCAACGGCGGAATGATTGATTTAGCCTGCGACTTCAATGCCCCCGTTGGCACGGGCCACGCTATGTGGGAAGGGAGTGCTAAATCATCAGGGGATCGGACCTTGCAACGACAATGAACTAAGCTCGCAGGCCTGCACGGGTCACACAGACCAAACACTGCCTACGCAGCCAACAGCAGCAAAGCAAACAAAACAGCTTATTTCTAGTGAAAAACGCTTGGCTAACTTATTTGTCATAGGTCGTCGACAAAGTGGACCGCGATGGACTCTGGAGAATCATGCAGACTGTCTGGGACATCTTGCGCAGACGGTAAAACGAGTACACAACGAAATGATAGCACGCGTCACTGACAATGGGGCAATCTCGGTGGAATTCGCGGAGATAAACAGGTGGGGCAAGGCAGTGTACTGCATCCTCTTCAGCATAATGTTCCCCACCGTGTTGATGGACGCCTACCGTGAGCAGCGGCCAGGAATAAACACTGCGCGCCGATCCAAGTTGTGACTGCGATTAACTTAAGGTCGATGTCAGTGGAATGCGCCTCATACCGGCAGACAGATTCGCGTGTCTGGGGATTACAGTTCCAAGAAACGTCAAGATCAAGAGCGAAACTGCAAGTCAAATCTCCAAACTCAGTCAGGCGTTCGGCCGACTACTGCACTTCGTCTGGAACCGCCGCGGTATCCTCTCCAACATAAATGGCAGGGAAGGATTCGAGACACAAAGATTCTGGACAGAGCCGGCGTTCTCAGCATCTACGTCACGATGAGGTAGGTTCAACAGCTTTGTAGCGACCAGGTCTTGAGGATGGACGAAGAGCGCCTGTCCAAACAGTTATTCCAAGGCGACGCTGCAAGAGATGCTCGCAGACAAGGTGACAACGATACGGGAATACTCTGATGACCTCTCTCAAGCACACGCAAACCAATTCTGAGTCCTGGGAAGGCCTTGCACAGAATCGACAGGTCTAGTGTACTGCCGTAGGAACCGGAGCAGCCGTCTTCGGAAACAACCGAATAGCAAAGGCCAATGTAGAGCGAGATCACCGCAACACTCAAGTTCCGCGGACCAAGAACGCAGGCACTCAATCCCCGCCATCTTACCCACATCGTGCAAGGGCATTCAGGACACAGACTGGCCTCCTTGGGTATTTCCGGATCCGGTAAAGCGTCAACCAGACCAGCCCACCTCTCATATCAAGGGTCAGTGGTGGACCTCGTCCTTCGTGATGACCGAATTGTCATGTGCATGGTAAACCCAGACATGGCTTCAGTCTGGTCGGCCACCGCGCCTACACCCATATCCAGCCGTCTAGACTTTCGGTCTTCATTTGCAACAGGCTGCTAACCCGTAGATGTCGCTATTGACGCTCTAGAAATCATATACAGAGGAAGAGGTACAACCCCAGTCACAATATTAGACGAATCTTGTACTCGGCGTCTGAAGCCTGTTAAAACACCCTAATTTTTTTGCGACACAAAACATTTTTAAAACTATAAGACTGCGGAGGAAGCCCTTGGCTGGTGCGTACTTTGTAGGGATTGGAGGGAGTTTTCATTGGAGAAAACATGGCGTATCGTGTGGTCCGTATGGTGATACGGTTTGCTCCAAAGTGAGCTATTCTTCTAGCCATCAGTTAAACTCGACTTTAGCAGAAAATCTTAATGTCCGTCTCAATTCATTCATTGCTAAGGACAAGGCAGACCAATGTTAGGCGCTCAGGGCGAAGGGAGCATGGAAGCTTGGCAGCTAGGGGATTAAGTTGGAAAGGGGAGGGGGGGGATTGGAAGAACTGACTTGCCAAAACCAATGAAGTCCTCGTGATTTGTGTTGATGTAGGCGAGCTGGACGTCAACAAGGAGGCAGATCTGGTCCCGCGTCAGTGCTTCACGCTCCCTTATTCGTTCGTTTACAATGCGCTCAGTGGCGTCCCGCAGGTGAGGGAAGTTCTCCATCTACAGGAGCAAAAATAAAGGTCAGCGAATCACTTAACAGACGAATTTGCCTATTCAAGAATATGGCTTCTCACCAACTTCACCACCACCATAAGCCCCACCCGAGAGCCCAGCCTCGAGAGGTGGGAGATCACAGTGGAAGTAAAACAAAGGCGACACCCCCATTCAAAACGTGCATTGTTTCATCACATGGAGACAGAGACTGACGCAAATATTCCGCCAAAGAGGATGGGGATTAAATAAGGACACATGATGATAGTTCGCCCGCTGTCTTCGCCAGGGTTAGTTATTGAGCTGGGTGAGGAGTAAAGTTCCCAGGTGGGCAGTGCTAAAAGGGATGAGGCGGCGTTTGAATACCTTTTAATTACTTTCAAACGCGTGTTAAAAGTGGAAATGGGCCGGAGTGGTGTTACGGAATAGTAAACAACATGTGCGGGTGGGTCGACTAACTGAGTAGTGGACAGGTGATGCTGGCACAAGAGTTGAGTTGTCGTAGACAACAAAGCCAAGAACTTCGTAGTTAGGAGCAACGAGTGTGGACACGGGATTTGGAATTGCTGAATCGAACGCTCCATCCGCTGTGTGCCAGACTGCAATAACAGAAGCTACAAGGTTAGGCAAGTCGGTTTGTTCTACTCGTTGTTACGTCGAGTTGTGTAGTCTGAGACTGCACAGGTTCAGAAGTTGGATCGGGTAGATCGAAAAATAGCAGGGATAGTCAGAGTGAAAGAGACGGGGACTCGGAAGTTGACAGGGGATAGTCAAGCTCAGTTGATTGTGGGTCGGAAACTACGCTCACAATGCGCGTAGACATGGGGCGGTTAGCCAGCGTTTGCGATATTCTTAGGCCTGGACGTTAACATCAATACTGACTGTGCTACGTTGCATGCGGAGGTGTTCTACAAGACCAGTGCGTGTACTGCATTTGTAGGCTCGAGACGGGCTATTGGGGGATGTTCCCATTGTGTTCGGTTCCACGTTTCCGAATCTGCCATCCGTTCGACTTCAGTGTGGTTGCGTTTGAAATGAGTAGCGACGCAGTTGCGGTAGATTGTTGATCGTAGAGTGAGACTACGTTTCTTTTAGTTAATTACGGTCGGCATATCCTTAGAAAAATTCAGTGACTTTGCATCTCCCGCAACCTTTACTGCATTTGGCGTCCGGATCCGATGACTTCCGTGGCAGTGATGTAGGTAGCGTTCTCCAGTCTACTTGATACCGATGGCTTTACTTACTGCTTCAGCTTGGCGCTCATTTGGCTGGTGAGATCCAACCTGCATCCGGCGTGATCCGATAGTGCAGCTTTTAACATCCCCGGTGTGCTTCCCTCTAAAGCAGTCTCGGCGGCTGAGTTTTAAGTCTCGCCCCGGGGCGACTGGACAGTGATAAGCATAGCATTTGCGAGCGCTAATTGCCCACGCTACATGGACATAACAGAAACCCGCCTCCTGACGACCAAATGCAGTCAAGTAGTTGCTCGCGACGTGAAAAGTGGTGCAATTACGCGGTCATTTTGAGCTCAGAAAGGCCAAAGACGACGTTGGCTGGGCGCAGCTTGCCTTCTGCGCATGACTACAGCAGGAAACCACTGATACTGCTGCGGCTTCCTAGTTGGAGACGTACAGACACTCTCTCTCAGGCGGCGCAACTTGTAGGTACTCGGACACTGAAATCGTAGAGAATGTTCACGTCGTCCGCTTACGACACAGATTTTCGTAGAACTTGTCATTCAGGACGTTAGGACTTGACTTTATCGGGACATTAAGGACGGTAATGTCCACACTGTATAGGGCCAGCCTTCGGATGATCACCGGGTTATCCAAAAAAAGAAAATACATCCCAGGTCGCCAGAGGGAACTTCCAGCAGCCGCGATCAGCCCTGTAGATGATGCGAACGAGCATTTACTTAAGGCACCTTTTAAACCCATTTTTCCATAAGGGGGTAGATAGTGTGTCCCTAAATAGGGCTCCTTAGACGGCCTAGGCGACTGTTGAATTTTGCTGTGGTTCACAGCCGGTGCAGTCCAAGAATGATCTGAATGAGATTGGCCTGTCTGTGCGAGGGGGAAGAGGAAGACCCAGTTCACTTTGTCTTCTTTGTCCCATTGTGGATCACTGGTAAATCTGCGTTAAGATGACTTGAAATTCAACCGGGTTCAATGGCTGACTTGGTACTAGCCTCGTCCACACATTCATATCCTGAGACTATATCTTCTGGGAGCATAAGCAAAGGAAACAATGACGGTCTAGAGGTAACCCGACCGTGCCACCAAAAGCCAGCTGAACGGGTATCGATTAGAATTCAGACATCACGAGGCGTCACGATTTCACATTTTTTAGGACACGCCTTATATCCCCGTTGTGCAGTGAACACAGGGTAGCGGCCAACTGCAGGAAAAGCAGATGGAAGTTAAAAAATCGTTACGCTTATATGTATCTAATGCAGTACATCGCTCCCCAGACAAGCTGGAAGTGCGAAACGCAGTGAAGCACCCTAGACTTGGAGGACTTGCGCATTTGACTGAGAACAAAGCAACTACTAGGAACAACCACAACAGTGAGAACACACTGACCGACTAACCTACATTCTACCACAGCACGCACACATGGGTTATGGTGCAGTTATCTGTCCTGTGGTTTCCCTCTTCTGCAAAATATGCGTTTACAAATGTGTTGATCAACAGACTAATAGGTTTCAGTGGATTGTCTACACCGACTGTCTCGTTCGTTCAAGTGCAGGCGTTCTAAGGCATCTGGAGTATGCAAATACTTTTCGGGCAATGAAAACTTGTCAGGAAAACCTTGCCACCGGTTCTCCCCATAGCGATCCACTATCAAGCGCGTTGTAGTAAACACTCAGGGTCGGGAAGCTAGTTCACCCGCTACTTTACTGATGCATCATTTCCGGACCCTCGCGATGGTTTGCATCCAAACAGGTCACAGGCTCAAAACGGGGCTGTCGGTGGCGGCGAGTAGTCGCAATTGACCGCATCAGTTTCAAGATAGAAGAAGCGTTTAACTCTTACGTCTCGACACGCCAGCTTACGACTCCAGCAATATGTACGACCGCGGACGAAACCCCTTGATTTCGAACAAAATTTGCCATGCCATAACCTCGCTACAGCTTGCAAACTTTTCCCAGGTCACCGATTTGCCATACGTATGCCCAGTCACGCCCTAAAGTGCTGCTGCTGCATGATCCACGATTGATTATTTATGATATATAAGAGCCCGCCCGTCCTCGCTGAAGACCGCTTCTTCAACCGCTGTCTTTGAATGCGCCCAGTCATCAGCAGGTAGGCCAACATGCATACCTCGTTTTCCGGGTGTGCCTGTCATTCCAGAACGTAATCAGTTGGAAAAGGGTCTAAAGCAATGATTTCTAGGGCTCAACGCCAGAATGTATGCCTTAATCCGTTGGGGAAATGCAATCAAAATTACCACTATAACAGTTGACCGTCTTGAGGAGACACCTTCGTAAAGCATATAAGTCCAAAGTGATTTCAGGGTGTGGATGTCGTACTCCTAAGTGATGTCAATTCAGTGTCCAAGAGTTGCTACAACTGTTATGTCCGTACTGCAGGTCACCTAGTGAGATTCTGCGCATTGTAACGAAAACTCATTTCCCAAAATCATTGGAACTTTTAAGGAGCCGTATTTTGGATACGTAAACCCAACCTTGAAACTACGGGTAATTTAGAGTCAAGTGTCTCGAGAAAGTTCAAAGGGTGACTACCAAGTTAGCCAGTGGACAGACTTAGTTGCAGTATGCAATCCGGCTAGCAAGTCCACACTAGTTTCCTTCGGGGTGGAGGCAAACGCGTGGAGACGCGATGCAAACATCCCACATTGTCCGCGAAGTAAACTGCAGCCTGATCCTCGACAGCTTCTTCGAATTAGCCTCCATAAACAGGCCTCGGGGTCACCCACTAAAGTTTTACGTCCTTCGAACAAAGTTGGATGTGCCAAAGTTAACCCTTTGTAACAGAGCGATAAAGCCATGGGATGCTCGCCCCCTCGATTCTCTGATGTCCCCAGCAGTGAACATCTTTAAAAGCCTTGAAAAGCATGCTTAGAAGAGAACCTGAAAATTGAAGATTTAAAATCTCCCCCTTAAGCTGGGTGCTGTACTGGCATCACGTGACTGTCTAATTCTTGGTGAACCTTCTGTACATCGAGTTTTATGTTGCCGACGGGGTGTTTAATGGCTCAAGCCTACACTTTTTTCCTAATAGACTGAACTGAAGGACATGATTTACGGAGTACTGCATACTGCAAGTGTCTTAGGAAAAACTGCATGCGTATGAGCGCTATCAGTAAACAGCAGGCTATTTGTAAGGAAGATGAACAAACGATCTCTGGGACAGTAGGTATATTAGTCTGAGCTTTCGGTCTCGTACAGGAGGCCATCGTCAGAGACTGTGAGAATGCGGCATCAAATGAGCAGTTTTTGTAGTCAAGCCATGAAGGGGGAATATGAATGCAGAGGGTAGTATTCGCGATAAGCTGAGTCCCACGCCGTCTCATGGCGGCGTGACTGCGTGTACCCGGGGTTGGAAATTGGGTCTTCCCTCTTGGCCGCGGGAACGGAATGCGTGTTAGCAGGAGATATGTCAGGTGTCTGTTGATAGAGTTGGTGTCAGACACCCAGGCCTCCAACAGTTCTCGCATTATCTTATTGCTGGCCTGTGTCGAAATCCGCGTGCTCGCGAAGTTGAATTCGTGGCCTTCCTCCAGGGTGTGAGTGGCGACCTGGGGCAACGGGTCGCCTCTCCGGACCGCCCGTTTAGGCTCCGTTATTCGTGAGTTAAGTCGTCGTCCGGTCTGTCCTGTGCAGTGGCGAGGGCAGTCCCGACATGGGATCTGATAAGCAACACCCGATTGTTTTCGTACGTCTAGTAGGTCCTTCACCCGCATGATTTTGTCGCGCATGGTCGCTGTCGGACGGTGAGCGATACCCATGACGAGCTCTTCAACGATACGTTCCATCGCTTCAGACACGTTCTTTATATATGGTAGAGGGTGCCAGTGTTGGCGGCTCTCCTCCGTTTGTTCGCCGTGGGTGCGTGCGGAGGCAGCGGCTGACGAAGCTGTTCGGGCAGTGGACTATTTAGACATACGGGAATCACTTAAGGTTATTGGGCACTCTCGAAACGGATACTGTCACCGCATCTGTCGTTCATTCCACGAATAATGTATAAGTTTTACCGGACTGTCGAACAGCTTCCTGTCGCAGCGTGGTCTAAGTTCTCCGGAGCGAGCCTGTTGACACTACCTCTTTTACCCTCCTCTGCCGGCATAAAGGAGGAGGTTGGCTGGACGTCTACAAACGTCTTCACCCGATTGCCGTTTAAATTGAGGAAATTCAGTGTGCAGAGGCTGAAGTTGACTGCAGTACAGTCTGCGCATCCCCTCTTCAATTCGGGAGGCAGGGCAGAGGGGGAGAGGGAGGATAGTGAGGAAGTGGAATTTGGAATCGGAGGGGGGGGGGAGAGATGAAAACGACATCCACATGCATTCCACCAATCAAGTGCAGCAGTTGGCTTACGCCAGCGTGAATGTGGACGCGTTGTTCGTCGTTGCCGGGATCAATATAGCCGCGGTGAGCAGTTTATTACGGCACGACGGCTGGCAGTTGCGATGGATTCCCCAACAGTGGCTACATTTAAGCGTTGAGAGTAGTGAAAAATCACAAGCACAAAGGAGGAAGACGGTGGTTGTGCTGGTGCTGGTGGAGAAAGTTCTGCACTTGGAGAAAATTAACAGTGGGGTGGGAGAAACGTTTGCAGACGCTGTGCACTGGTTCAAATATACACGCCCAGGGGTTGCACAGATACATAGTTTTGTGAGGTTAGCGGAAGTGAGACCAGTTTCAAGCCAGAGCAAACTCAAGCTGCGAGACACTGTCAAAATGTTTGTGGACAGGCACGTCGAAATGTGCGACTGACTACTGTCCCACAAATGACTCATAACACTCTGAGACCCAAACTGATATCCCAGTTAGAATCAAATGCAAAATAACTTAGTTTGACCCAACCAAGTCGGTTTTAAAACAATATTAACATAAAACTCGGGTCGACGGAAGATGGGGAGGGGGGCGGTGCTGAGCGCGGTCTAGATAGCGAGGATGGATAAATGGTATACTTAGCTAGCTGAGTTAGGGCTGTAACAACGGAGACCACGATCTTTGGCCACTGGCAGATTTTTCACGCAATGCGAAGAAATAGGTTTTGAGAGTACGGATATGTGGACTTTAATCTAGCGAACTTTTCTTGGCGTAAAAAAAGACGAAAACAAGGAATTTTGTGATACGGATAGGAGGCTCGGAAGTCCGATAATGCTAGCGAAAAGGCCTTGTACCATTCCTTTTATTTATTCTTTTACATTCAGTGACCAATCTCATGAAATGCTGACTGAAATTGTGAAATGCGTAATCGACTACGAAGGACAACTTAGGTTGGGTTGTGATATTGTTTACCATATGGTATTATGTCGTAGTATCTCAGGTCTGCTAGGACGATGGCTTTTCAATGCACTTCTTTTCAGTCGCCTGCAATGATCAACTCGATACAAAAAGACTACCGTATTAGTATGCATCTTTCTGCTGATTTTCGATGTCCATATGAATTCAAACGTATTTTGTAGAAATCAGACAGAAAAATGCTCTTTTTGCACTCACCTGGTAGTAATTCATGTCTTCTTTAAATTTTATACTCGGAAAAGGGTATATTTTAGTTTTAAGAAGGTTTCTCAATTCCAGAATAATTTTGAGCTCAACTTGCCCTTGCATTAGCATTTAGCGATTTCAGTTTACAAAGTGCATACTTTCTGCGTAAGGAAAAACGGTCAGATGTGGTTATGTAGTCCCACCTAAAGTAAACAAAGCCCAGCCACATGTTATACGGAACCGGTGGGAATAGGGGTTTTTATAGGTGGGGCCCGGGAACGCAGAGGCGAAGAGGTCAAGGAATTGTATGCAAAAGAAAAGCTACTGGGAACGCGAGGTTGTACTTTGAGTGGTTGAGGAATGGTTGCCCTAACTCCTAACCCCAACCCCAACAGTATTGTGTCTACCAGGGGTGTTCTATAACCACATCTCACCGGAAAACCACTCATTCTTCTACGCCATTAAGTAGGTATTATATAGGGCACATTAAATTTCTCAACAAATGAGGACTATGTTTTATACTTCACGAGGAGCATTATTAAACAACCAGATACCATGCCATTTGAATGGATATCGCACGGCCTTAAAAAATCTAATAATAAGAAACCGTCTAAAACCGAAAGACATCCTTCCTTCAAGTATAAAATTTAAAGCAGACGTGGTATGCTACGAAATAGGTACAAAAAACACTTTCCTGCATGTTTTCTATAAAACATATCGGTGGGAAAATGGGTACTAATTAAGTTGTCATTTTTTACCGAAGTCATTGCAGGCGGCCGAAAGGAGGTGCAGTTAAAAACTAAAATTCTAGCATACCTGAAATATTACGGCATTATGCCGCAAGATAATGAATCCTACAACCCTACTTAAGTTATCCTTCCTCATCGAATAGGTATTTCACAATTTCGGCCGACATTTCATGCGATCGGTCACTGACTGTAGGTTTAAAATGTCTTTCAGATGCCAGATGCAAAACGGGCGATAATAAAAGATGGGTATCGCTCCCATGTGCGAGAGACAACTTGATCAATCGCTTAGACGATGTTAGAGAGGAAAATGACTTATGATGAAACAGGATCTCCGATAAGTCTCAAATCTGACCGGATGCGCGACCAGGATAACGCATTTATCGTGGCCAAGGGTTGGTTAACTGCAATGCAAATCTCCGCACCCTCCCTCTCTCCACCCCTGACACGCCTCATCCAAACCCTCATTGCCTTTTATTACCCCCTCCTCCACCACCGTCGCCATCACCACCAATCCCCAGCATATTCCCATACCCCCCTTGTGTGGAAAGACGGACTTTGATGGATTTCTTGTGTCGAGCATGTTCGACTCGACCGCCTTCTCATATAAATTAACTGGCCTAGTGAGTATTTATTGAATGCAGACGTAGGCTGGCCAACTAGTCTTTCGAATCCTCCCCATGGGGATCTTAGCAGCTTCAAATCACAGCAACAATTAAGACAGATTGCCAGCCCAAAGGGAAGACGTTCAGCAGTGAGAAGTAGTTCGCCAAAGGCAAGAATTAAGCATGTGCGCGGGGTAGGAAATGCCAACTGTTGTTTGACAAATTCATCAGCGTTTTAACACTTTTTATTTACTGGCAGACGTATGCGTCCTATCTACCATTATTTGGAGCATTTTTTACTACCCAACTGCTCTCCTCGCCGAACTTTTTTTTAAAATTGAGCATTCCTCTTACTAACTAATCGCGTGTGGGATGTGCAGAACAATGAACCAATGTAGAAGTTTCAAAGTACCGGCCCCTCGGGGCGATATAGGGGTCAGCGAATGCATTCTGCCAAAGAAGGGTTGACCAAAAACTCCGTGGAACAACACCTTCATTGAGAGATACAGTAGGCAGTTCTCCATGATTCTTCCTTGCCCAGCGCGTACACTTAATCCTTACCTTCCTCAAGTTTAGACAAGGTAAAAAGAACTGCGGATTGGCAAAGACGCACTCATAATTCTGATAAGTTCGGTTGAAATGATAGCAGAAAGTCTGATGTAGGACTTGACACTCCCGCCAAAATAATGCCCCGACAAAAGGAAGGCTTCATTGTTTGTCTAAGGATGGGGCTGGAGGAGGGCCCACGGGCTTTTAAAATGGCAATCTTTCACCTAATACGGAAACTAGCACGATTGCGAAAGATTGATTAAAAGAAGTCTAAGGCAGTCCGGGTGACATCTAACGCAGAAATTTTGACAAAACATGGTTAGGAAACCGAGACTGAAGCAGTACGCTTGACCATCTAGAAAATAAGATCCTTGCACAAAGAAGATAGCAATATGCAAAGATCAAAGTTCGGAGCCGGCGTAAAATGTCAAATAGTAAAGGCGAGAACAAAATGAATTCTACATCCTGATTAATTCCGAGTTACCTTAGCAGTGCAGTCATGGACAACCTCCGTTAACTGGGCGACTACAAGATCAACACACTTTAGAGAGGGAATCTTCATGCGCTCAATCTGTTTGCGGACGATCGTTTCGAATGCCAAGTCGGGCGTAAACAAACCCGTTCTAGGAAGAATGAGAGAAAACTTGGGGCAAATTAACCAATACAATTAAGGGGTTTAGTGAGATTAATTAGGTAACGGCTCAGTTAAACGACCTTAGATTTGCCTTCAAAACTGGGCTGTACTGTCTCGTTTTCAGTGAAATAAGGGTTGCTTACAATCCATTCTAATTTTTAAGGAACTATCCCCGAAAGACACCTTACTTCAATACATATGGAAGTCCCCCTAGCCACCAGAAATCGCCGTAGTTTTAGACTGCCTACAGTCCTATGGCAGCTGTTCTCAGCGGCTAGGGGAACAAATGTGTGTCCCTTTTCTTAATATAGATCTCAGGTCTGGACCCTTTTCAGGTTTCAAATGACTGCAAAGGCATTAATTGGTGCTTTTGGCAGATTTCAATAATTTATTTGACTTAATTGTCAAAAAGTCGACGGCCTCGGTGGGATTCGAACTCACGACAGCAAGGGCAAGGCTTGAGTACGGCCAACGCTCTATGAGGTCCCACAACTTCGTCATTGGGTAAAGTGAATTACTCAAATCGGCTAAAAACACAAATTAAGTAGTTGAGACTGGTAGTCATCTGGTGGATTATGGATTGATTACTTAGAACATCATGCTTGAGCAGTCGGCCTGCTGTTTCAGAATTAATGAATTCTGAACGTTGCAGTTTTCATCCACCCCTTTCTAAAATTATACTTCGCAATTCCCCAACAAACAACAGGCGTAATAAAACTGCTCGAACAACCAACTGATGCACAGGAGAAGGAAGAAAGGGATCGACTTTGGGACACCGTACTCTTAAACCATCATAATGCGCTAAAGGCGGTGCCTTTAAAGGCTAAAACTAAAGGGCTAACTCCGTCCATCTTTCAGGAAGAAAAGTCAGGTTGCAATTGCTCCTTCCTAGTGTAGCCTCTATAGCACTTTCGGTTATCAGGGATCCGAGTCAAACACTTCTTCATCTTCAGGGAGACGCGCGTATACGGGCTGGCTAGCCCTGTCGGCCGGACACACTCCTGGTCGGCCTTATTTAGTCCTGCAACCGGGCCCAGGAGGGTGTGGTAAGTGCATCGCAAGCCTGCCATCAGTTTGAACTAATTCCCACACACGTCACTATCCCTGGGCCCACCATGCTACGGGGCACACAGTGGACATCGCTGTTCGCGTCGGTTGAACTGACATGGTTTCTTCTAAAACACCCACCGGCATAACATTTTTGAGGTGGCAAAAACGACAATGGCAACAAAACAACCCTGAGGCTCAGGACCGGCGTTTACTCCGCTTTTAAGGAAATTTAACTTGCAAGCTTCCTGATAAAATCACTGAATAAAGATAGGCTATATTGGACGGATTCAGGGCGAAATATGGCAGACCTAAGAGCCCGAGGCTGAAAACTTAGAGTCAACCATGCCTACAAGAATGATCTTTGATACGCAACGCCAAAACAACTGCGGAGAGACAAGCCAAGCATACGAGTGTAAATGCACCATCTGTTTAAAATCACGCGAGGATCTTAACCGGTGATCATATATAAAAATAAATTACTTACCTTATGCCGTGGATATTTCGAATAGCAAAACTGATGTCCTTTCGGAGTTCCTCGTCGGCGTCCTGCCTAAGCTTTAATATAAAGAAGAAGAGGAGTGAGACATTTACCCGAGCCGCCACATCAAAGCTAAAAGACAGCATTCCCCTCGGACAAAAGTTAGAGCAACCAAATTCCCGCACTTGCAATTCTACGAGGCCACCATGGCGAACACGCCGGCACGGCCTGAACCCCCCGTCGAGACAACAGCGTTTTAACACTCAAGAGTTGGGGCGGAGGGAGGGTGGTAGGGGGCGGGGGGGGGGAGGTAAGACGGCCCGCTAGTGAAGTGCATGTTCATGTGCGCTTAGCACTTCTCTCGAGTACCGTTTCGAACGCTAAACAAGGGAAACGTTACCCTACCGTGTAAGTTGATTAGAAGAAGTGTTCAGCTTTTTTGAAGGCTGGAGCAAGACGATGCTAACCAAACTTTCAGTTGGTTTGGTGTTTCACAAAGAGTAAAACAAAGTAAAATTGCCCCGAAAATGACGTTCAGATTTAGCTTTGAGGGGGGGAGCACGGGCGCCCGTCAGTGTCTTGGAGCTCGAGTTCACAGCCCGCGCCGGCGCCTATGCCGCAGATGGCAATCAAGAATGCACTATCGATTGTACGTCGCTCGTCTGGCAGAGAAAAGGCGGAATCACCAAATCTACCCGGGCTACGAGGTGGGCGGTGAAGATCTGAAGTGAAACCTCCATAAGGAAAAGGAAATTATCTGCGGTGGATTAGACTTAAACGAATTAGGAGGAGACATCACAGCAGAACAGATGAGAAAGGCGCCGGTAAAGTCGTTTCAGGCACCTGGCTGGGCCCAGGGGTATAATGAAGGCAGAATGTTATTACCGACAAAGACAAGGGAAACTGGAATGGCCATTTCTGGCTTATTAGCTGACGTCAGCAAGTCATATCCAACCCCGAAGTGTGGAACACCTGAGGCTCGAACTCTCGATCTGTTAGTTAGAAGTCCAACGCCTTTAACCACTGAACCACGGGCTCTTTGTCCTCTCGGTTTCGATCAGGAGAGGGAGATTACCCCCCGTTGGCATATTTTTACGTCACTGAAAATACAAAGATCACTCTGTATCCTCCATGTTTCGGCATTGCCTGCTCTGTCTGATCGAAACTTCCGTCGCGGCGGTCAAAAATACCAAATCCCGGTCATGTTCGTTTCAAAAGCGAACGTCTCCTATCATCCTCCTTGTTCTGCTTGTTTCTAACTTCTTTGAAGGGCTGCAAATTTCAACTAAACATCTTAGACCTTATGATAGAGTTGCGTAGAGTCAGACTGAAAAACATTGTCCGAATTGGTTTCACATCTACTCTTTCTCGACCTGGTGCGCCTAACGCCCATTTGTCAGTTTCATGTTGTTTTTCGGTGTATCTACAGCTGTCTGTTTTGTCAATAACGCATTGTAAATATGCAGAGGGCATGGAGTGCTTGTGCTCTGACATTCAGATGCTTAGCTGAACCTCTAAAAGCACTATTTTATTTCAACCGGATTACCTTAACATTTGGATGACAAGAAGTAATGACTCGCGAAATATCAAATGTCGGAAAAGGCTCTCTGTGCAGATCTTTCCAACACTACTGGATGATTTACTTAACAGGGAGCTTGCTGCTGGGGTTCTCAAGCGTAATTTCATCTCACAGCCGAAAATTCTATATCCAATATGGACTTAGTTCGTCCGTTTAAGTTAAAACAATTCCTAAAACCTTTTTTGTTAGCTACACCGGGAATAAATCTCAAACCTCCACCCTGGAGTCGCAGCCGAACAAAAATAGGCCGGACAACTACAGCCAATTAGACCACGGAACGTCCCGCTCAACTGCAAAGGCCGTTACTGCAGTGGCAAGAAGCTTGGGGCTATTAACGTTTGGTTCAAACTCCCTATCTCTCCTCTTTACCTCGAGGCAGCACAAATGAACATGGACGAATCGGTTGACCGGCAAAGGCGGTGGCTCGCCCCCAAGTTACAGGTGTTCGACTCACTACCCGAGGTGGCACCCATCTTTTGCGACGTCATCACTGTGTTCTCCGGCCCATTACCGTCCCCGTGCAAGCGCCGCGGTTTCGTTGACTTTCTGCCATCCCAGGATGTGAGCAGGTTAGCTGGTGACATAAGCTATTTTGTTTGATATAAAGGACGAATTCAAAGCTTGAACACGAAGGTGACTAAACTGCCAACAAGGCAATACTCGCCGCTAAAACGGCGCTCTACAGGTTACATTACGATGACTACAAAATGCGGCTCGGTTATGTCCACTTATGTAACAGAGATGCTCTGCATCTACCCAAGGGCTTCCATCGAGGCATGAAACATTAACAGAGCCTTGTCGCATTGTTTGGCTGTCATTCTTGGCGTTCCGTATATGCCAACTACTGAGGGTGATGCCCAGTCTGGTACTGCACTTCCCTAATAAATCCTGAGCTTTATGCTGGAAGTGCATTCATAAATAGGGACTTTGGCCAAATGGTTAGAGCGTTGGGACTCCTTTCAGCGCACAATACCGAGCCGTTTTGGGTGCTCCCAACGTCGAAAAGGGCTTAGTCGACCGATCCGACCGTCAGGTCAAGACCGCCCTGGAAGTCGCGAAAAGAAGACAAAGTCAAGCTGATGTGCTTCCATTAGCTATTCTTTGCATCGGACATTACCTCATGTCAAAATTCGAATTTCTTGACACCAAAGCCAGACTAGTTACTCAGGCTTTTTGATGCGACTGTAACTCAATCAATATGAAAGGCAGTACCCGACTGGCGAAATCTGGTTCACTTAGCGAGGGGAACCAGTATAAGCAGTGTCACGCCTAGACGGTTCAAGATTTCTGACCAGACTGCGCCCAATCGCGGCTTCAACCGCTCTGGAGAATGTTGGCGCAAACCTCACTCACCGTAACAAAGTGCATGCGCAAATCGTCTCTCCCGGATCAGATATTCACCATTTCAAGCGACAAATTCCTGCAGATAAATGTCAGGAAAACTTCGAGGCTTTGGAAAAGTTAATAAAAGGCCTTAGTAGAAACAACTGGCATGGAGAAAAACTTTAAAATGGATTGTATGAAACTAACTTCGCAATAACTATCGGTCGTAAATCCCACCGTTTTCAAGCCCAATAGTGGTTAGACTCAGTGTCGTCAGGAGTGAGGATTTCATAACTTAAAAAGTCTCGTAGGGAGAGAAATCAGTAGGTTTCTCAAAGAGAGTGCGATTGTTCATTCGTCACCGAATCCCAATCAAGTGCATCCCGCTCTATCTGTGTGCCGCAAAATTAAATTAAAGGAAGTCCGCATGAAGAAAAAGTGGATCGGTGGCGGAGCCGACCTCCTCATCTTTAACGATCTCATTACCAAACGTAATTAAAATCACGACCTCCCGTGGGGTCTCGTAACTCAGGTGTCTAGAGCGTTGGCTGTGCTCAAGCCCTCCCATCACTGCCGTGAGTTCGAATCCCACCGACGTTGTCGAGTTCTTCACATTTGGGTCGAAATAAATAAATCTTGTTACCGTCTTTGCTATACTGCGTCTGCTACACATCTGTAACTTCTGTCTGTTGCAGTGGATGACGGTTGGTTTGACCAACAATCTCAGACATGGAGCAAATAAAGTTTTTGTTTCAGGGATGCAGGCTCTCTTTCCGCAAACGGTTTCCCGGAACTCAACTTGTCGTGTAAAGTGGAAAAAAAGCCCTATGTTCTACAACTGAAGCGGTAAGACGCGGGAATAGAAACCTATCCCGTAATGCAGGTGGCCTTGAGCTAAATTCCAGAAAGAGCATCTACTCCCGTGTTCTAACACTAACCCGAAACGTGACTCAAAGACTACCTTGACCCCGACGCTAACCCTCCTGCCCCTCTCAGTCAATCGAGGCCTTGATGAAACACTCCATCTTAGAAGAGTAAACAACAGTCATTACAAATCGACCGACAGGTCTCCAAACACCGAATGAAACTGACATAGATGCGCAAAAGTACTGGTTGAAACATAAGGGAGTGCTAACTTACAGCGGCCAAAGCGTAGGGGAACCGCTCATGAAAGATCCGATTGATGAGGGCTCCACCAGAAAGGGTTTTCGTGTCTATTTCTGAACCAGAACCATCAATGGACTGTGTAAACTCTATCTCGAAGCCCTGTACAGCCCTGGAAATGGAGGGATGGGAGATGTCACGTTATTTATGCAGCCTCCATGCACAATGACAACATCGAGGGGAAACTGAAAACAGGCCTCACAGAAGGAGTCCCTTCGTCTTATAAGACGAGTCTGAAGGTCGGAGGTGTTTGTACTCCTCCACTTCCTTCTCCATTGAAAGCAACTGAGACTGCAGTTTGTTGCGTAGACCGGGCAGAGTGTCCCTAATGTGGTTGGTCAACTGCTGATTCAGCACCCTTTGCAAGTAGGGAGTGCCCATGCGATCGGCCATGTGACGATAGGCTGGATGACCCAGGAAAAACTTCCTTTCAGCGGCGAGGGCAGTGGCAATGTCCTTCTTGCCTTCAATATCCTTCTGACTCCTGTTAACCACACCGATATAGCCTGAAAGGGAAAAAGTGACAAAAGGCCTTAGATCGCACCGTGACGGTGCTGGGGAGGAGGAGGAGGAGGAGGAGGATGAGGAGGAGGAGGATGAGGATCGAACAGAGGCGGTCGCACAGGTGAACTCAGCACATTCCGTAGCGGTGTATTTGCAAGCGTCACGCTACAAACCGTGATTCATGCAGAGGAATAATGGTTACGGTGGAATACATTCGTGTAAAAAAGACGAATGAAAATGACACGCCTCAGTAGCCCTGAAGTAGCTTTATTGGTAAAACTCCTACTTCTTTGTGTAGTCGTGCAAAAGAGGAACACTTCAGCTGTTCCTTTTCGGCAAATCAGATACACTCGGTTGGTAAAACTAATAGGGCCTAAGTGTGATTGACGCTCAGTTCTGCAAGTAGAAGGCCGAAAACTCCGAGTTATTAATTATCCTTGTCAGAGGATGATCCCTTGAGCGAAAAATATAAAGTTTGCAACGAAAGCGACAATCTACACTCAGTACGATATCCTCGTAAGGATATACCAAAGCATCTAAAAAGGTCGACTTAGCTCGGTCGAAGAAGTTCCCAATCACGCGCTTCAGGATTCCAGTTCTGACATATGGTAACCGATTTTCAGTGTGTTCAAATGTTGTTCAATGCAGCTATCCCAAGCTATTAGAAATGTCAGCGAGACTTGAAGAGGCAAGATGTGTGCAAATATTGAACTCTGTGATTTGGAAAAATTGTGACATTCGATGGTATAACGATCTGTGAATTGACTGTACCGCTGGAGCGACAAGATGGCAGTTTCCGCTTTAACTGTTTGGTGAGAGTGCACCTAGCGAAGTGGGATGTTGCCATCCAGGAGGATATATGGTGTATGCGATCTGCTTCTCGCCAATGACCCTTACTTCGCTTGACTCTTCTGTGTTAATCGATGTTGGCATTTTGGTGACAGATGACGTATCAACAACTTCTGTTGCCGATTCCCGTTGCTCACCCTGCATTCACTGCTCCGCCATCCCTAACTCTGATAGTGGCCGACAGGGCTACAAAGAATCTATGCTGAAGTGAAAGCAATGCCTAAAGGACAAGAGCTGTAGTAACCTGTATGGGAACAAATAGTCCTTATGCTTTTCATTCAAGTTCTGTCATAGGCAAAAAAATTACCGAAACAATTTAGCAATTCCAACAGTTGATGTTCTGACATGGATGTTATCTACATTTTCTGGTGAACGTGTAGGAAGCAGAGACCAATACCAACATCGTCTTGACTTTTTAAAAACTCATGGAGGCCAAATAAGGCCCCAACCTGCTAATGGTATTACTATCGCAGAAAAGACGGTAGTGGGACAAGTAAAAACTGAGCCCCTTAGCAATCTGTTGACCGAGTCACTCCGCCGGCCTAGTGAGGATAGCTCCAAGTTTCAGACATTAGCACGACAGATTTGTTGAGGGCGACAGCTTTACTATTGTTTTGTTCTCGTTTCCTCCATGCTAATTCTTTGGTCGCCTAGCAACAGGCAAGAGCGTGTTTATCGTAGAAGGCCCCAAATAAGTGGAAATGGTCGAGAAACAGTAGATGACCGGAATACTGCCAACGGCAAGCGTTTTGATGCAATTTCTCGAAAGACGAAAATTCAGCAAATATAAATACACTGAAGACAAGGATTTCCAAAACACCAGGAATGACCTTTACAGGCTTGCAGATAAAAATAGTAGCTAATAGGGATTCTAATTGAGCTGTTTATAGAACGGGCTCTCACACAGTGTTACAGTGCCCCTGTATTGGACGTTTTTCGGACTAGTCTTAACGGCCACAGACAAGACGCCTGCATGGGAAGGATGTACATTTCCGATCGGCCAGTTTTCCTAGAAAGTGCCGAAAATTCATTTCATGTAATATTTAACAAAGAATTCGGACTTTTGAGGTGTGAGTTCGAAATAGGGAACCTTTCGGAAAGTGAACCAAGTTTTGCTGTTCTTGGGACCGACAAATTGCACAAACTTTTCTGTCTGGAAGTCCCTTAATAAACGCACTATGAGGTAATGGGAAACGACACCGAGCTGTCGTTGCAATAAACACGGAGGAACTCGAGGGCTGTATAAGTCAAATCAAAAAAGTGTATGCTATGCACTACAGGCGCACGTTCAAAGAGATCACTAGTTTTGGCTTTTTTAAAATTTGAACTGTTCAATCGGATATCTTCAAGTATTTGTTTTTTAAGAATTCAACGCTTCATAAAGAAGACCTGGACAGAACAGTAATTCTGGAAGTCCTCTTCGAGGAAGACCATGCGTCAATATCCAATAATTAAACAACTATTTCATTTTCACGACGAGTTTTTGTCGAGTTGTAAAAATCCTCAACCGACTACTAATGTGTGCATACGCACAGAGCAAATTTGAGCCTATTTTCATTCATAATGTTAAAAAGCCACTAGAGTAACCCATTCCTTGAAATTATGTCGAAGAGTAGGTTTCGCTAATGACCATACACATAACGCAGTTCGTGCAATAATTAGTAGTCGGCATAATTTAACTTAACCCCAGAAGGATGTGCAGAAATTATTGAGAAAAATAAAATATAAGCATCTGCAACACTTAGGTGCACCTAAGATATCATATATACTGGGCAGTTATAAAAAACGCATTTAAAACAGGAAGAAAAGATAACGTTCCATCCTGACTAAAAAATAAAACAGGAAAAGAAGCGTAACAACGAACCTCGCCTCAACGGTAATAATCGGTTTTCCAACACGTCGCGTGCATCGGTACCCTGATCCATTAGGTCCAGCTTAGTCAACACACCGATCGTACGGATGCCCTGTGG
>CACRXP010000493.1:349141-386573 GCA_902702965.1 Spirometra erinaceieuropaei
ATAATTTAACTTCACCCCAGAAGGATGTGCAGAAATTATTGAGAAAAATAAAATGTAAGCATCTGCAACACTTAGGTGCACCTAAGATATCATATATACTGGGCAGTTATAAAAAACGCATTTAAAACAGGAAGAAAAGATAACGTTACATCCTGACTAAAAAATAAAACAGGAAAAGAAGCGTAACAACGAACCTCGCCTCAACGGTAATAATCGGTTTTCCAACACGTCGCGTGCATCGGTACCCTGATCCATTAGGTCCAGCTTAGTCAACACACCGATCGTACGGATGCCCTGTGGATCAACTTCTTTTGCAATTTTTAAAGCATCCGAATTGGCCAAGTCAGAATTGGCGGGTGAGACGGCAAGAATCAGGCAGTTCTCGTTACTGATGAAGTAGAGTAACATTTCACGAATTTGAAGCTCAATATCAGGAGGTTGGTCGCCAACTGGAACTTTCGTCATGCCAGGGAGATCGACCAGTGTAAGATTCAAAACTGAAGAGGGAAGATAAAAGTAAACAGCGACGTCCAGAGACTTCGTTTAATATAACTCCTAACATGTCTAAAAGAGGATGACCGCAGGGCAGCCTCCTCAAGCCAAGTGCGCAGGCTTTACGACGGACGAAACATGTGTAGCCTTCATGTAGAGGTTACCTATATCAGTTTTAGTCTGACTTCAGAATAAATTTGGTGGCTGCAGTTAAGACCTCTTTCCCATTTAGAGCTGGATTTTCTTCTGGACTAAGTCCTAAGTCCTATGTAAAACGTTAATTGGATGAGTGATTAATTTAACTTTACTGATCAACAATCCTATCATTGGCTAATGACGATGAAGGGTTCCTGATGAGTTGAAACATAGGCACTTTATAAGAATAAAACAATCCACAAACGGTAAAGAAAACAAGTTAGGATTTTTAAAAAACCTCTATTTCGCGACGCCAAACGACCGAAACAAAGATGTGACCTCAGGTACCCAAAGGGGTGGAAAAGTGTCTGGCGTTTGTAAACTACAGGATAATTCTAGAAAGGGCACATAAGTGCAACTGTAAAACAGATTTCTCAGAGACGATCTAAAGAATATCATAGGCTTAGAAAGAGCTCCAAGGGTGTAAGCTTTGGTTCGAAGATAAACGTTGCACTGCACGAAATTACAAGTAGACTGCTAGAAAACAACAGAAGGGGGGCTGTAAGAGTAATAAGAATTACACAAAATGTCTCAAGCAAAAAAGCAGCACATCGGTCACTGAGTCCCAATCAACAACAGACGCACAGTGTCTTGAAATCAGTAAATGAAAGAGATTTGTGAAAAAAATGGAAGATGGGTAAAGTAGGGTTTTGACTTCAGGGTGGGATTATAAATAAAGGCAGAAAATAGATTTGAACTGAATATTCCAACCACAGTATTCCCACAACGAAACATTCAATTAATTACTTTTCGCGGCCGTAGGCCAGACATCAGAGATACTAAGAATTAGGAAGACCCACTACATAAGTTAACTCATCGCGAAAAAATATCTTCGTCATACCACCAAAGTAAGATACTTTCGGCCGTTATATGCGTGTCAAATACAATCTATGAAACACAAAATCGTAAAAACTAGAGCACGTGCCCCTTTCCAGGCCAGTCGCAAGATCCGAAAGGACCTGCAAATGCGGAATTAAAAAAATCGAAAAATGAAGAAAACATTAAGTATTCTACTTAGTGAAGGGCTGAACTTTCTGTACTCCGAAGGTCTTACGGTTCATCCTGTCAGTCGTCACGTACCCTTCATAGTTTTGGAGTTGGATATAGTTGATTTAGACTCACCAGAGAAAACAAAAAATATAAAGTCTTGGACGAAGACTTAAGAATGTTACATGCATTTCTAGTGGACGCTGTACACAGGAAATTAGACCAGAAAAACTTTATACAGGTCTTGGTCGAAAAGCTAGATGTTCGATTTCCACTTTCCTATAATTGCAAGATAAATTTTATAGATTCGGATGTACGATGGATCCCTAAGAAGCCAGAATTTTCTTTCTCGTATAACTTCAGATAGAGAAGGGAACTTTATAATTTTGAAGCCTATTGAACAAAGATGTAGTGAAACGTCGGACGGACACATCTTGGCGTAACACACTGAGCAACATGCTATTCAAATCAAAAAAGTTCGGCAATGAGTATCGTATTTTCTATACAAGGAAAAAGCCTCCAAAAATAGAGAACATACAGAGACGTCCTAATTCTATGCATTTCTTACGCATTTGACAGATAATTCCTACCGAAATGATAAGACACTATTTATTGACTTGGAGTATATCAAATACCACACGGAGATCAGTATGGAACCCTATTGTGGTTGCGTCCTGCAGTCTTGGAAATAAGTAAATCATCGATTGAGTTTTCAGCAAGTCCCTACTTTCGGGGGACGATGAAGCAGTTTCAAATATACACAGCATTATGCTGCCTGTTCCTAGACAAGTCAATGCAAGTTGGATGTAAATATTTCATCGAGTTTGACAGAAGCCACCTAAATTCTCTACAAAATTGCCGGGATCGTACAGATTATTGAGATGCATGTCGACATACATCTCAGTGATTTTTTATTAATCTGTAAAAAAATTAACGAAAACATGCTTTGTATAAAAAAGCATTTTATTTCGTTTGCAGCCGAAATGGAGTAAATACTAAAACTATTTGCTTATGGGGAAAATCCAAAAAATGAATCTTTGAAGAGGAAATAGCGTGGCAGGTAGAACGATCTTATCGTTTGGATGATGGTTGTGATAAGTAAAGGAATGTGACAACGAACTTACCATTTGGAGAATATATTTTGAGATTTATTGGTTTATTAGATATGCCCTTGTTCGGACCAGTTTCTCTGTCTGTTTCAGCTTCAATTTCTTTGCACACTTCCTCGAAATCCGTAAACGTTTTCCCTTTTAGATGAACGAATTCGGCATACTCTTCAAAGCGTAAAAATAAAGCGAAAAATACCAGATGATGATGTGACAAGTTGCAACACAAGTGGTCGCCGGGTAACGATTCCACTCCCGCGGGGAAGAAAATCTCTACCCAATAAGAGCATGCAAACGGATGTACCTCCCAACGAAATTCTCCAACACGCTACTTTTTCCGGCGCTCTGACTACCAACAACAGCAATTTGAGGCAGGTCGAGATTAAGAGGGACTCCAAGTGTGGCGAAAGCATCTTGTAGTCGATTGACGAGCGGTATAAGGTTCTCCATCCCCGAGTTTCCCATCATTATCGCAGAAATTGCAGTGCACCAAAAGATCAAAGTCGTCCCTCACTAATGCATCATTAAAGTAGAAAGTATAAACAACAAATGTCCTACAAAGAAAAAAAGTGCGATTTTGGGAGTTCTCATTGCTTAAACTAGTCAAAATTAAAAATATCTATAAATTACTCCTAAGAGTAGAAGTGATCACCAATAACGCCTATGTTTGAGAGGACTGTCGACGTTTGATCGAAATTTGTTCGCTCTTTTGAAAGGATTAGCGTAGAAAATCCAAAAACCAAGCAGTATCACACACAGAAGTTCGTCAGGGGTTAACAGATTAGGGTGGTAAATCGAAACTGTGGAAACGAACGGAAATCAAGTTCGACGTTGACTTCTTTCGGTGCATGTAAGAATAAACGAGAGACGTTTTGCTGCAATTGGGGTATATCAGGGTTGCGGAAATTATTTGTTGTTGATAGTCGATGGTGAAATTTTACCATTCAGCACGCTTACTTTTTAACGTTTACGACTCCCCTAGTTTTGCGTCAATCAAACCAGTTAGCAGTACTTCCCTGGTAGCAACCGATTTCGGAAATTGCAATGTCTCCAGATGCTATGGCTAGAACTTTAGTGGTTGTCTCTATTACGCAATTAGACTGTTAAAAGGTTCCCGTTCTCCATTTATATGCACGAAATAGAGTGTTTGGAATGAAGTACACTTTCTGATCTTTGCTGTTATTGATTCATATCTCTATCGACGTCGCGCTGTAGAGATGGTGTGGTCGCCAAGTCTAGCACTCCTTAATCAGAAGTCAGGGAGGACGGCTTGAGCTGGACAACCTTTACTGATGTGAAAGTACGAACACAAAACTCCGAAAGCAGTCATCGCGAGCGCGCTCTCCAGGCAAGTTGTTTTTCTGTGTCCGCCTTCGAAGTGCTGAGACCTAGCGCGTCTGTGCGAATTTTTTTGTCTCAGCGTCCGCCAGCCAATCTGAGGAGGGACGGCGTTGACTGGCTTTGAACACTCGCGAGGCTAGTGATCAGCGTCGCAAGTACGCAACACAGTGTGATGCGGAGAGAAAAGCTGCGTGATAAAGGTGGAGGACAAGAACACACGATCTGCCACAACGCTGTGGCTATCAATGCCTTGACAGGAATCGGAGAGAATGCGGAGACTTTATGTACTAGGTCTGGCGACGTAGAATTTCACGAAATTTTGGAGGCTGTTTACCTTTCATTCTACGCAGGTGAACGATCCAGATGCCGCCGAGCTCCTCAAAACCTTTTCTGTGGGTTGGGCCAACGCACAGCGATTGTACGACGTCACATTGCTTTTATGTCCCTCTGTAGAATTGCCCAGCCGCTGGTTACTAGCCACCCTGCCGATCAAGAAAGGACAATAATTTCCTGGCGTCAAGATATAGCACCGTTATTCGTAAAATTGAACATAGTATTACGAAAACATCACCGGATACTATGGCATCAACGTCAGTTGGAGGCGTTGGTTACTGCAACTACCGTCCAGGTAGCTGCGCAGCCAATGAGATATCCAGTAGCATAACAGCTACGTTTGGCAGTCGATTTTCGCCGAGTAAGGTTCAGACTACGGGAGGGAAACTTTTGAACCCAGTTGGCAGGCATCAAGCGGACAAAATGACTTCGGAGTTAACAGTCCCCCAGACGATGACGGGTGCATGACGTTGACAATGCTTTAATTACACCCATTAATCGGAACCAGTACAATTTCGAACTAACTGCTCACAAAAAAAAACAAAACAAGAGTTTTGGACTCAGGTGAGTAAATAAAGAAGAGAGAAATTCTGACTAAAACAAGAGGAACCCCACGGCATTGATGAAAATGCTATGTATGTTTTACTGTGGTGAAAATAGGACAGAAAAACAAAGTGGTGTTTGTGTGTGGTGGTTTTAGCATTGGGGAGCCTGGCACAACCAAACCACTCGCTCCTGTTTTAATAAGTGAATTACAGTGTCTTTCGTAGGGTGCTCAAACGGTGCGGTACAGTTGTGTAACGACCGATGATCTCAGGGATACTATACACCGCGACAGGCTATGCCTGGTCTGAATAGAGCTGTTACCGTGTTGCAATACCCATCCATACGAAAGGGAAAAAGAATTAGGTGGGTGCAGATGTGTAATCGGACAGACGAAAGTTACAAATATACGATAGTGGTTGAACGTGCACATAGAATGACTTACAACGGAATTTTGACCTGTCTGGATGGTGAGGTGGCACTGACGTGCCTGCTAAATAATCGGTGGGAACGCAGGGCAGTGGGTAACTGCATGGGATGGCTGTCGGAGGTGCTGACGTAGATAGGCGAGCGTGGAAGTGAGTCGGCAGTTGACAGAGGGAAGTACACCGGCCATTTTCACCGACACGCAGTTACACCATCCCAGTTCAGCGCGAGGAGTGTCTTGTCATTAAAACAACTCTAAACAGTTCATGGGACGTTATAGGTAGGGTTTGGCAGCTCCAGGAGTACATCAACTGAAGTGTCCGTTCGCAATTTGTTGTCCTAGGTTGTTGTCCCGGTTATTTTAAGGATATGATTTGTCATGCCTTAATAACAATTCAGCTCGAATCGATAGAACTAGATGCCATAAGCGTAACGATAATAGGTGGAACGATGAAATATTAGCCAGTGTTTGCTATGTAAGGGGCGCAGTACGAGAATTATCTTATGTTCAAGAATCTGGTGGGATAAATCGTCGTGAAGACGATCATTGTATATGGAGCATAAAACGATATGTACAGAAAGGCAGCAGCTAGAATAACAAATCGCGGACAGGGGTTTATCAGTTAAGGCGTCCTCTGGAATAACTCGGCCCCACTCAAGTGGAGTGCAATTGATTCCCTTGGTCCTGAGTTCATTACGAAAGATATCGTAATTTACTTATTGGAGCGGAAACGAGTTATTAGGTTCTGTTTGGCCCTTACAATGTAGCGTCCATGTGATGTAGGGCTCTGCCTATGGCTCGTAACCTGTACTACAGCCTGCGTTTTGACCAACCACGTGGTCAGTTAATATATTATGTACATTTCCTGGAACAGCCACACTTGATTCGTTGTCATAAATATTCAGTATCGTGATTATATAACAGGAAGAGTCGTAATTAGAATAACAGATTATTCCTTGAACGTTCAGGCAGTCCCCTTTTCTTGTTCTCGTTGGTACCAGTATTCTGTCAGCCTCGGACAGTATTCGCGGCTGCGGACCGGGGCGGGTGGGGCTGAAAGCCGTCATCAGAAAGAGACCGTCCGCTTTCAAATGTAGACTTGAAGACATGCAGAAGAAAACCCATAGTCTCCGCGAAGCGAAATTCTGTCTTTGATTTTGTCAGCTGGTGACATTAGCGATTTGCAATCCTGTTCACTTTTGGATTTAAAATGTTGATTCATGCTCGTTCAGCGTCTCAAATTTTTCGGTTGTGTTCGCACCGTTTAGTTTAGACACGCTTACTTAATCCATGCTATGGACTTCTCGTACTCGTCCTTTATCTGGATTGCACATAGAACCTTTTGAAGCAAAGTGCTCACCTCACCGTTTCATCACACTGTGTACAAAACCGTCTTCGGTAACAGATCAACATCACCAAAAACATAATCGCCACAGTAATACTGCCGAGTCTAGTAACTTCGCTCGACAGCGAATTGACTGAGTTCGTGTAATTCCTGATATATTCGTAATTTTTGCTGATCAAATTGCAATCCCAGTTCGAATACATCGTCGTGCTTCGAGTTATCAATGTCCGTTTAAAGTTTATTTTGGGCGTGAGCCATAGGACTTCTCAATTAAGTTTCTGAGGTCACGCATACTCACCAGCAGTCTTAACTCTTGATTTACCTCCGATCTACTAAGTTTGAGGTTGAAACTTCTGAACTAGACATTTCTGTATTGAATCTACTAGGTACTGCTTGGGCAAACCGGGTGCTATCCGAAAAATGTGCTGTATTAACTCCAATAGTGCCTTAGTCAACATTAAGTTTACGTACTTAAGCCATTTTGGCGGCATGAAGGAAACAGCTCATCAGCACATCGTAATAACCTGACCAATAGAAAATTGTACCAAGTGTTGAACTTTGAAGGATTTTTAAAAATTAGGGAGCTGGAGACTGCTTCCCTGATCTAGTTAGTAAATTCAAATCACTGCTATGGGCAGAGGTATGCGTTGATGTTTTGGTTTAGTGACAGCGCATGAATTTTGTGGTTTTAATGGGAGAATGCTGCTGGATAAGCTCAAAAAACTGCCGGATGGGCGACATCGAAGCCTCAGTTATTCTGGAGGATTGGACGTATGCGAGCTCAAATTGTTTTCGCTAACAGGTGTCCATGAATATACAATGTCCTCGTTGCCTTGTGTTGGATGTTTGCTTTACTGTGTCTTTGGAGTTATGTATGATTCTATAATTTTATATCAAATGCCATACGAAGCTCAGACGCGTACTCTGAAGTTTTGTTCCTTATTAAGACAAACTTTGGAGGTCTATGAACTGTACCGGAGGTGGGTGAAGCAGTTATCACGCACAGGAAATGCAAGTGCAGAAGGCCATAGTACTGCTTGAAGTTTTATTTTTCCAAAAATATTTCTCCAAGAGGCAGGCTCTCGTTCGTTTAGTATATAGTGAATACCCACCAGTAGGGCGATTCCATACTCATTTTTGCGGTTTTTACGCTAGGTGTCCAACTTTGTCGTTTTATTCTTTTCCTTCTGCTTCTAGGAAAATTCTCGATGAATTTATTTTTTTGCGTCAACAAACAGTATTCTTATGCTGTTATTTCCTCTTGCCAACCTGATATTTTGTTTTGGGTGCATTTTACTTATGTTCGTCAACACCCCTATTCGTTTCGCGAGCCACATAGTACAATGCAGTATCATCACATCTGTGATTTCTGTTTGATTATGTTTCGCAAATTATTTAAGGGCTTTGCAATGGTTTTTCTTGACCGTTGAAATGTGTTGCTCATTTACCTGACAAATTCCTGCGTATTCTGTTAGTTGCATGAAAACCTGGTGTTTAGGCGCGAGGATACTTCTCAATGTGATGATCGATGCTGTCTTTCCAAAGGTTTGAACCTTATTGGTATGGAGAAACTTCAACGTTGGCAGGCGATAAAATAAGCTATTAAGGATTTGGTTGGTGGCGGCACGTTGGAGCCTGGGCGCGACAGATAATTAATCGTTTTTTTTTATTAGTTGACAGATCGTTTCTGTAGAATATTGCCAGAGTTTAATGGAACGTCAGCGACCGAAACGTTTAGCATATCTGGACTCATGGGGATGTTGGCAACGCTATTATTAAAATTGGCTATAGACCGTTGTGTACAGGTGAGCAATCGGGACCCCAACAAGGGAAATCGCAGACGCTGAGGCAACGGATCACCACTCACATCTCCCATTGACCATCTCGACACCAGGCAGGCTCGGGAGAGCTGACATACCAAACGTGCCATGCCCTGATACGGCAATCCTACTCAGACCGTCTTTGCTAGTGGGGGCGGACGAATTTTCTGGAATGACTTATCTCTAAAATCTAATACGGTCTCTCGTCAAGTTTGGCTAAAATTAGTTTGAGGTCTCGGGCGCCCTTACCCTTGATCTGTTGCGCACTTTTCGTGCAGCGCGCGTTATTCCACGATCCGAATCCCCCGAGCTCGAGTCGACCAGCGGTGAACAACCCTGATGCTGCAATCTCATCGGATGGTTTCTTCGTACTTCAGATTCGTACCGAGGACAAAATGCTTCAAATTCAGATCAAATCTTTGCCTACTGCGGTCACCACCTGCGAAGAATCTAGGTCAGCATGTTTTTCCCCAACACAGGTTTTTTCGACCAGTGACGCATGGAGCGGACATCAGCATTCTAAATGACATGTCTTACACTCTCGACAAAATGTTGAGCCCTCGATGGGACCTTGTCGAAGCTGTTCTCGTTTCCAGCCTTTTCACTAGCCATTGCGGAAGCGTAAAACACGAGGGGAATCAAACATGTTCGGACGAGAATATCACTGATATTAGTGTAGTCTGGGCTGTCTGAGAAAGGTATTATGAGCAGGCGTTTCATCACTGCAAAATTGCCAGACCTCGCTGTTCACGTAACGGGTTTCCATCGTAATGGTAAAGAGTCTGGATTCCTTCTGTTGCATGCATTTCAATCCCGGTCCTGGCGTCCAGATCTCCGTGACAACGGGGTCACATTCTTTGGATTTCGCTCCGGATTCAGCGTCACGAGGACCCAATAGTACAACCCTCAGCGGTACCAATTTCGCATGCGTAAGGTAAATTCTGACATCCTTTTGGTAGAGGTGGGAACAACTTTCAACGTCTGGAAACTTGGCTCTGCGTTGCCGATGGTTTTGCAAACGCACCTCTGATAGGTTGGCGGCATCTAAACCGCACTGCACCGATGTTTGCATGGTTAAACCTATGCAGGGAGGCTCTTTGCACTCCAGCAAACAATGCACACCATCCTTTTCCAAACAGATCTGTCTGCGTAATTATCATCCAACTCACTGTCATGGATGGAGGCGAGTCAGTTTTTGCTGACTTCCTAAAGTACGTGCGAGCAAAAAATTGAAGTCCGTAGTCCTCAACTCAGTATTTGGATGGATATTTATTTCGCAAGACGGTAATAGCAAGAACGATTGCATTTTCTGCAGGGGAAACATTCCTTACCATACAACCCTCAACTTCATTGCCCTAAACTCTACTCACCAGAGTTATTTTTTGATTCTCGAAAAGGCATTTCGTACACATATTCACATTTTCCTATCTTCTCACACGCCGCTTAAGCTGTCGTCTGCCGAATTTCAGTGATTGTGCCCTGAATTCCGTCCCAAATTCGCATATTGTCTTGTTAATTGAGTATTTATTCAAATCATTTCAAGTAGTACACGATTCCTGCTTTTTATTTTCTATCTAATTTTGCACGTTCTTAAAGTTTTTCCTAGTTCTATTCTCCGGATTACTCGCCGGCCTCACTTTGTTATTGGTGGTGGTGGTATATGTACGAAATAAAGAAGAAGAGTCGAAATGCTGTACTCTCCTTGTTCTTGGATCAGGTAAACGGCATATATAAGTATATATACGACCCCCAGGTGGCCACACTGCCGAGCTACTGTCCTTTGCGGAAGGGCTGCCTGCCTCCTATTCTCCCCGTGTCTATGTCATAGCCAAAACGGACCAGATGAGTGAGAAAAAGGCACGCAGTGTTGAGGCGGGGCGAAAGAAAGCAACCGAACAGCCAGTAGACGTACAAATGACGCTTTTGTCGTTTAAGAACTCATTTTTTCAGTTTTTCGTCGAAACCTTGCCTCGCGCGAGAGAAGTGGGTCAGTCGTACGCAACCAGCGTCTTCACGACTCTGATTGCCCTTTTGGCATCCATTCGAGTAGTCCTGAAGCACTGTCCTCAACTGGTACGTATGCGTTGTTTACTGTCGCCATTTCTCCCTGATTATCATTATTTTCTCGTGAAATAGGCACCTTAGAAAACCCTAATGACCTTTTCTATGCTCCATCTTTTGTTTGGGGCGTAACCAAGTATAAACAAATACCTTTTGTGGAAACCAGCAATCTAAAAGTAGGATTTCCTCAAATGCCAATTTTCTGTCATTCTTTAGGAGGTGTTTGCGCTACATCCGGTCGTCCACTTTTCCTTGCTTAGCACACTTAGACCGCTGTATCAGTCCCGTAACTTCCTGCTCGTCTTTTGTCTGCGCCTCGTCTCACTACTAGTTGGTTTGATTCAGTTAATGGGGGCGAGGCCAACCCTACGCAACCTTTCCTATCATACTTGGTTCACTGCTGGACTTTCGCCTCGTTCTGGGAATTACGGCCTTGAAGGTCTTCAACCGGCCTGGTGATTCAACCCACGAGGCTTAGATCCAGGTTTCATCAGCTGTTTGATGCAGCTTCGTGACAGCACTCATCGGAATGACTTGTGACTGAGCGAGGGCTAACGCGTGTTATCTGGGCAAGCGCCAAGCGTGTGACACGGGAGATGGAGATTAGATTGATGTCTGGTCAGCCACTGTGTCCAAAACCACCTCCAGGCTTCTTGACTCAGTCTTTTCTCTGAAACGTGGTGCATGGCAGGAGCGACTGAGGTTGATTCTGCACACACTTTCCTCACAACAATCGAAATGCGGCACAACCTTCACCCTCGTCGAGTTTGGCAGACGAATTATCGGGACATTGAGTTCTTCACCAAGTAACCACATGGCGGCTGTTATCTGGGTATTTCATCGCTGCGGTTTTCGTTCGGAAACATGAACTTGTAGCGACTGTGCGGGTAGGAGCAATCTTTTTTCGACGGCGACCCATCCTGCTTCTTACATGTTTGAGGCTTAGCTATGATTCTTCCGTCTCTATGTGAGCGTTCGGCATCGGGTTCTTTGTCTTCCAGTCTCACATAGACCTCAAAATTTAGTTCTCCCTGTGATTATCGGTTAAAGGAGCACCAAGACAATAACTTCGTCACAACAGCTTCAAGGATCCGTATCGTACTGAACTCATGTCTGTTTAGCGGTCGAGCAATCTTTAACCCAGGGGAGCCAAATCATTTCTGAAGGGATTGTGTATGATGTAGCGTGTTCCCCCGTCTAACCGGGATGCATGTCTGTTTAAATAGTACAACTGGTTTCCGACTTCAGTGCAGCTCTATACTAATACGAACGCCGGGTTAATGGGTTATGATGAGAACATCGTACACTCTGGGAGGTTGGGTATCCTTGATCCTCAAAATGGACGGTTCGAGACGTGTACAACTAGGTAACTCCATATCCCTTTTTACGCATTTGTGTACTTTTTAAAAATCCAATATGTCATAGTATGTGTAATGTCTTGTCTGTTTCTTAATTTTTGATGCCAGTTGTCATAGGTTTTGCGACACCGTTTTTTATCATTTGCTGACTGTCGTTTTGCTTTCTCTCCCTCGACCAACAGGTACTTTGCAATGGTCCGGGCACATGCATACCCATCTGTTTTGTAGCTGGTTTTGTTCAGGTATGCCCCTTGCCTTTCCATACTCACTCATTGCTCATTTTTAGTTGTTCATGCGTAAGCGCACAGCACTGGTGTTTGTAGAAAGCATCTGTCGTACGCGGACACTTTCCCTGTCGGGCCAAATCCTCTACTACAGTCATGTAGCAAGGGTAATCGTACAATGGCCAGAGTTGTTGAAGCTGTACCCACGTGCTGAGTATCTTGGCCTACTATCCTAGTACAGCCAAAGCCCACCACCGATCTTCGGTGTCTACCCACTTTGCGCCCTTAACCCTGCTCGCTGTTGTCAAAAATCCCGCCCGTTTACGTTTTTTGAGCAATTACTATTGTACCACTTCGCGGTGGCGCGGTAACCTCGTCTGCCTTCCTTTTCTATTTGTTACACATGACATCAAGGCAAATATAACCCAGACCTGTGTTTCGTGCCGTAAAAATCGTGAATTTCACTACTGTCGGCCGCTGGGCTCGTGTGCCGGCGCCTGCCATTTGCTGACCGACTAGTGGGTGCGTAGCCGCGGCCGCCTGCCTTGGCGATTCTCCTGAGGTGGCCGGAGGCGCTGGACAGGAAGTCAGTGTGTTGGTTGGAATTTCAGTGTGCCGTGAACACAATAGGTTTGTGAGACATAAACTTAAGCGGGTAGGGACCTCTAAGTTGACGAATTCGTTGCTTTTCCTGGACATTGCATACAGACCGCCCTGTTTTGGCCTTTTGGACTTTGCATTTTTGGTGCTTGCGTGGGTCATTTGACTACCCAAAAAATCACGGCCGATGGGAGGTTTGGCGTTCTCGGGCTGTGTGAATGAACATTTGGTGGATTGTCGATACAAGCGAAAAAACGACCCTTCATGAGGCCGTTGAGAAGAAGATGCTCGAACAAAGGTAGATTACTTCCTGCGTGCCTAGCTATTTGAAACATTTTTTAGGAACAGCAAACCGGTCATATCTTACTTCTAGTCATAATTTATGAAAAGGCAGCTTTGAATGGTACCATTGCGTTTTGACATCGTGATGATTTGCAAGTAAACTACCTCCATATATAAAACCTCCGGGCGCAACGTAAAGGGGGTTCGCGCTCTTTCTCCTGACTACGTTTTTGGAAGAATTAGCCTACAAGCAGTTTGTTTTTGGCTGTTCCGCTATAGCGGCCTTGCAAGTCAAAGCTGGTCCCTGTGGCATGAGTCATACATCTTTACCGGAGGACATTGATGTAGACGGGAACGCAATTTTTTTAGACCGCGCACTACGTTACTTTCCAATTTAGAAGTATAACCAGAATGCGCGCTGAGCACTATGACGTTTTCTGCCACCTGTTTCAGGAAGTGGCATCTGGAAGACTTGTAAAAGCAATGCCTAACTTCATCTGGTGCTCGTTCTTGGTGTTGTGCCGGAGCTGGAGTCAGCGATAAGATCTTTTATGCGTTAAATTGGCACCTCAATTGCACTGCATGCTTATAATCGCCGGCGTGTAGCTTGTATCAAAACACACCTATCAGAAGGTAGATGACGTTGACGAGTGGTATATTCCTTAGCAATGTGTCGCCAGTCATATAGAATATAGTCTACAAAACGACCTGCGCTGGACCAATGAAGGGGGCCACGTTGGCTCACTGCGCTCGTTAATCAGGCTGCCCAGATTCCGCGCCAGCTCATAACCACTGCCGTACAAGAGGGGATGTGGTGCCAAACCTAAGCGTGGGCATCATACCGCGCCAATCATTGCGTCCAATCTCACCACCATATGAGTGACAGACTCGAACAGTAGAATGAGGTATGAAGAAGAGAGGAGAGAGTGAGGTCTGCACTGGAGAATCCATGTACACGGAAAGTCAACGTACTCCTCGCTACAGTAAATAGGACACATTTGGGTCTATCACGACGCGCCAAAAGTCGTGGCATGAAAGATCGCCAATTGGCTGGAGAACTCGGTCCTTCTACGGGCTTAGGATCAGGCTGCAGTGCCTCCGCTTTAATGCGGCCCTTGTGGCACTCTCACGCGTGTGAGACCAGGGCAGCACTCCTTCGCGCCTCGTACATTCCATGAAGATGAGGTCGTGTGCTGCACGCGTAGACGGGCTGTTCAGCCTTGTCAGCCACTGCGCCCTAGCCCACCTACGATCGTCTCGCCATGAGAGTCTGGTGGGTGACCGAAGAGAGAGAGAGAGAGTGCGGTAGATGCCGTGCCCTTGACACCGGACTCAGGAGGGTGAGGGAGGAAGTGTGGTAGATGCTGCGAAAGCCTCTCTCATTGTGAACTCCTTCTCGCACAAGTCTCCGTCTTGTGCGCATTCCGTGGGCATGCAGTAGACTTTGTCGTTCTTGACTACCGAACTGTTATGTGGAACAGAAGACAGGCAAGAGGTTAACATTATTGCGACAATCACTGTGTGTGCACCAATTCTCAACCTTTTGTCTAAGGCGTCGTATCTAAGAGCCTGAGAGATGTTAATCTGGCTCGTTCCCATTGAAGTCTGAGCGCCAGCGTGGGCAGACCTTCAGGGATTGCCAGTGCCTGAACGTCGCGTATGGGCCGGCGGCGTGATAATTGCCTACTCATATGTAGGCCCGGTAAGGAAGACTGTTTCTCGGCGTGGCACTTTCCTCCCGCTCGTGCTATCTGGATAAGAATGGAGTGGCGAGTTCCGGGCATATTTTTTCCAAGCGTTAACTTTAGACTGGCTACCGTCTGCCACTGGTTAAATTTCGTTTGATACCAAGTAACTACATAGATATAAAGGGTTACAGTTTCTCCATTTTCTCGAAACCTCGTTGAAAAACTACATGAAGTGGACGGTTTCGTTTATAAAATGCTGCCTTTTCTTTCGGGCAATGAATGTCCTTGGACTCCTGCTGTTTTTGTTCTTATTACCTTATTATTTATGACAGAAAACTTCGCAACCGAACTGTAGATATCTTGATAAGGCACGTATACGTGTACCTCGCCTGAACTATCTCCCTACAAAGTGTCGTTTTATGCATTAAGTCGAGCATGCGACGCAAATAAGATTTTCTCCTCACCACGTCTTCTCTCCTTAAAAGTCCCTGTCACCGCGAGTCCCGTATTAATGGCGGGTTTGTGCTCTAGTACACATGTCCGTGTCCGACTAATATCTTATTTGCGCTTACAAATCCGTATCTATGGAAATACTTACTTTCAGTATATATGTAGCTTTTCACAGTAAGTTTGGTGTCTTGTATAAGTTGGTTGGTGCTGTTCCTGCAAAAAGTTATAATCGACGGATAATTATGGACCCACTTGCATTATTGGCTATTTTCCCCCATCTTAATTTTTTGTGAAATCAGAGTTCTCAATTTCGTAAGACTTTAAACACTTTCTGTCCTCCAAGGCACTGTGGTAGGCCTTATTTGCCTTTATGCTGTTTTAAAAGAGGTAGGGTGCAAAGCATCTTTAAATGAAAATAGTATGTTAACAAATCTTTGTTTGGAATGGACTTTCTCTTGTCCGACGAGTTGAACAAGCTGCAGAAATCATGATTAATCAGGGTGTTCGCTTCTTATTCTATCTCATTTGCTCGTTTTGAGCAGACGTGTACAAACCGTTCATCATAACTAACGGCCCTAGACTATCAAGTAATGTTTTTTTGCAGACCGCCGACCCGTTAGATGGGCAAGCACACAATCCGACCCGTCTGTGAAAGAGCTATCCGGCTCTGCGTTGAGGGCAGGATCGTTCCCATTGTCATCGCTCCTCTGCAACAGCCGGTTATTTAAGTATCCTGTTGTGAGCTACCGCATGCGTAATATTCTACAGCCCTCTTAAACTTACCACGCGACAGTTACACTGGACCAACACAGAGGCCAGGTCAGGCCACGGCTGTGCAGCCATAACAAATAAGACACATGGGGTGGAGTTGGTCGCACGCCTAGGTGCGGTCTCGCCGCGCCAGCCACCCGCGTCAGATGACTGGCCGCCTCGGCCAGTGGACTAGTGCGTGGGAGAGGGAAGAGAAAGTAAGGTGGACTTGGCACTCCGTCCCCACGACACCCAGCGCACATTTCTCACTTTAAACAATCTGACGCGCTTGAAGCTATCACGGCGCGCTAAAAGCCGTGACTTGGAGGGCTTCTAGCTGACGAGATAAGTCGGACCTCCTCTTAGGACGGAGAGTCAGGCTGCATTGACTCCTCCTAAAAGAGGCCTTATGGCACCCCCACCCTGCGTGGATCCGAACCACCCCTTTCTCGTTTGTGTGAAGTCCTTGTTCATCGCGCGCGGAGCAGGCGTGTGTAGCCCCGTAGACAGGCTGTTTACCCTTGTCAGCCATTGCGCTCAATCCCGCGACTGGTTTTCCTGACGTTGCCCTGTCAGCGGGCGCTGGAAGGTGAGAAAGGAAAGAGTGAGATAGATGCATGGCAGGTCTACTATCGCTATATATTAATTCAGGAACAAGTCGTCGTCCTTGCGACCACCATGCTGCAAGGTAAACGGTGAATATCGTTATTAGCGTCTATCAACCTCCTGCTTAGGATTCCTCAGGACTCGTTTTTTTACCGCGGAAATTGTTTATTAACTGTTTTTTGAGCATGCTATAGCTTTGGGCGAACTTACGCCTTAAATTACTCGTTCTCACACCTATTGCATTTATACCCGACTTGACTACACACTGATGATGGGAGGAGAAAGCCAGTTAGTTGAAAAGGAAAGAGGGAAGTTAGTTTTTAGATATGCTTACCTGCACCCACCTACAAGGGCTACCAGCCCTCCCACATTTCCATCTTCAAATAGGGATCCCGCGGCGTTTAAACTAAGTTCCCACGACTCGATCTATTTGTTTAGCAAATAATTATCTCAAGTTTCTTCTGACTGTTCTGCAACATTGGCTCTCCCTCTGCCGCCGGCATAAAAACATGTCGTATATTTATGGTATAGGCCTGACGACCAACTGGAAAGGAGCTTCTAAGCGCAGTTGTCGACAGAAAGATGTTTCCTAATCAAAAGTCAGGGAGGCAAAGCCAGTAGGACAGTTAATACCCAGTGTGACAGTTCGACCATCGTTTTCGATGATGTCCACCGTGTGCCCCACAGTTACAGCAGCAATGGGAGCAGGGACGGTGACTTACGCAGGGGTTTATAGTGCCGGTAGACTTGCGTAGCATCTACCTACACTCTCTCCTCCCTCGCCCAAGCCCGGTGTCAAGACAGAGTCAAGAAGACTGGAGACGAGAGAGGCCGCAGGTGGATGGCTCGGACGGATCCTCACCATGGCGTTCCACCACACCCCCTGGTCCACACAACAAATAACCAGGATTTCATCCAACACAAGAGAGATTTGGAGGCTGGCACGGCCGAAGCCGCACCTGGGCGTGCCGCCAACGCCTGGCTCGGATCCCACACTGTGATGGGAGTGCCATAAAGGCCACATTGAAAAGGAGCCATTGCAGCCTGACTCTCAGACCGCCTCAGGTCAAGGAGGAGGTCCAAGGTACCCCGTCAGTTGGCAACCTTCCAAGCCACGGCTTTTAGCGCACCGTGATAGCTTCAAGCGCGTCAGATTGTTTATAGTGAGGAGAAAGTGCGCTGAGTCGTCGACCTCACTCTCCCTTCCCACTCCCACACCCCAGCCGCTGTCCGAGCCGGTCAGTAGACTGGAGTGGGGAATGGGCGCGGTGGCTGACATGGTCGACTGACCATGACTGCGCGCGCCACGGCACGACCTGGCCCCCCATGCACACAACACCAGGATTTCACACAACGGGGGTTGAACGGCGTGTCTCTCACTTGCGTGAGAGTGCCGTGGAAGGTGCTGTTTCAGCTCGTCCCCAGCCCACCAGTCCGCCACTCCACACAACACACACACACACAACGCGACGAACTGCGTGAACCGAGAGCGGGCGTCAATCAGCAACCTTCCTGTTCACGACGCTTGACGTGTCGGGATAGTCTCGGACTCAAGTCACCCGTGCAGCCGAAGCCGCATGGGGACCGAGTCGAGATGCGGACTTCCCACTTGCGTGGGAGGTGGCAGTTGGGTGCATGAGGTGTGTGAGTGTTGATTTCTGATGGGGTGATGGTGGTGGTGGAGGAGGTAGGGAGTGAGTGAATGTGTGGTGTGGCCGGCGGTTGTCTACCGCAGGTCGTCGTGGATGCGCATGTGACCGAATAGGCCCATGCGATGCCTGAAAATGCGAGGGCAGTGTGGGCAGTTGAGACGAGCTTGGTGGGTGTAGGTGGGTGCTCCAGGCACTGGTTCGCCAGTCTCTGTGCGATGGATTCGCAAGTGACCGACCAGGCCGATGCGTGAGGTGAATGTGCGTGGACAGTGTGGGCATGAGAAGTCGGCGGAGTCAGTGTCAGCTACAGAGGAGGCGGTGGTGGTGGTGGTGGCGCAGACGGATGGAACGAGGGTGGGGGTGTGCGCGGTGGATGTGGTGGGTGTGTCGGGAGTGCGGTCAAGGCCGCTCTCATGGATGCGCATGTGGCCGAAAAGGCCCATGCGATGCCTGAAGGTGCGAGGACAGTGTGGGCAGTGGAGGCGAGTGCGGTGGGTGTAGGTTGGTGCTTCACGCACTGGTTCTCTAGTCTCTGTGCGATGGATTCGCAAGTGACCGACCAGGCCGATGTGTGAGGTGAAGGTACGGTCGCAGTGAGGGCAGGTGTAGTCGTGATCCTCATCCCTGGAGTCGGGGGAGGTAGTGGTAGTGTCGGTTGTTGTGCGCGGGACAGTCGTCTGAGCGGCCGCCGTTGGAGCAGTGGGCGAGGAGGATGATGATGATGATGATGATGACGACGATGACGACGACGATGATGATGATGATGATGATGATGATGATGATGATGATGATGATGATGATGATGATGATGATGATGATGATGATGATGATGATGATGGAAGTGGTGGGTCAGAAGAATTGTCGGGGTTGGTTGGCGGCGGAGAGGAGGAGGAAGAGGCAGGCGGGGGGACGATGGTTGGTGCCGTTCGAGAGGCGCAGTTAATCCGAAGATGTCCAACAAGTCCGATTCGAGCCCGGAATGTCCGTTGACATCGAGGACACGTTGGAAGCGGTTGTGCGGCGGCGTTGCTTACTGGGCGAAGTTGTGATTTGCGGGTTTCACGTTTCGCTTTGGCGGCAGCGATGCGGTTGGCTTCGTATATCGCAGCGCCTGTCTTCACTGTCCTCCTCCAGGTCAGTCGATCGAGTGCGAGCTCTTCCCAGTTGGTGGGATTGATCTGCAGGCATTTCAGGGAGGACTTCAGGGTATCCTTGTAACGACGAATCTGGCCTCCTTGACGGCGAGAACCCGTCGCGACGTCTCCGTAAAAGAGTCGCTTGGGTAGTCGCTCGTCGTCCATGCGCACCCGGTGGCCGCTCCAGCGCAGCTGAATTTGCCTCAGCATGGCGTAGATGCTGAGGATTCCCGTCCGTTCCAGCACATCAGTGTCGGGGATTCGATCCTGCCACTTAAGCCTCAGGATGCGACGAAGACAACTGAGGTGGAAGTGGTTCAGACGACGTGCCTGCTTTGCGTACACCATCCAAGTCTCCACTCCATTCAGTAGTGTCGGCAGGATGACGGCCTTGTACATCTTCAGCTTCGTGCTCAGTTGAAGACCGTGGCGATTCCAAACTGTGCTTTGGAGGCGACCGAAGGCTTGACTGGCTTTCGAGATCCTGTTGGCGACTTCGTCGTCGATCTTGGTGTTGCGGGAGAGAGTACTGCACAGGTACGGGATGTTCTCCACCACCTGCAGTTGGGTTCGGTTCACGCTGATTTGCGGCGGCGCGTTGGGGGCTGTGGCTGAGTTGGGCGGCGGTTGGTGCATCACCACCGTCTTCTGCGTGTTAATGACCAGCCCAAAGTTCTCGCAGGCGGCGGAGAATAGGTCCATGCTCCGTTGCATCTCCGCTTCGGAGGTGGTGTTCAGGGCGCAGTCGTCGGCGAAGAGGAGTTCGTGCACGGTAGTTGTGGATACGCGCGATTGGAAGTGCATACGCCGTTGATTCAGCAGATGACCGTCCGTCCTGTAGACGATTCGGATCCCGAGGCGTTCGTCGCGGTAGGCGTCCATCAGCATGGCAGAGAACATAAGACTGAAGATGGTAGGCGCCAGTACGCAGCCCTGCTTCACTCCATTGGTCACTGCGAATGCCTCTGAGACAGCTCCGTTGTCCGTGACTCGCGCCATCATACCGTCGTGCAGCTGACGCACCATCTGAGTGAATCGCTCGGGAAAGCCGAATTTCTGCATGATCTTTCACAGTCCTTCACGATTCACCGTGTCGAAGGCTTTCGTCAGGTCCACGAAGGTAGAGTGCAGGTGGGTCCGCATCTCCTGACACTTCTCCTGAAGTTGACGGGCGGCGAAGATCATATACGTGGTCCCATGATGACGACGGAAGCCGCATTGGCTTTCCGGCAGAAGGCCCTGTTCCAGATGGTTATTGATGCGGTTGAGAAGGATGCGGGCGAAGATCTTCCCGGCGATGTTCAGCAGGGAGATGCCGCGGTGATTGTCGCAGACTTGGCGATTCCCTTTGCGCTTGTAGAGATGCACGATGGTTGCGTCTTTGAAATCTTGCGGGACTTCACCTTGACGACACATCTCTTGGAAGAGCGCAGTCAGGTGATCCATCAGTAGGGGACCTCCGTGCTTGTAGACCTCAGCAGGGATTGCGTCCGATCCGGGTGCTTTCCCGCTAGAGAGCTGCTGCACGGTCCTGATGGTCTCCTGGAGAGATGGCGGGAGGTCGAGGTCCACGTTGGTCTCCACTTGCGGCAAGCGGGCGATGGCGGCGTCGGAGATGATGGAAGGGCGGTTGAGGACGCCTCGGAAGTGCTCGGCCCATCGCTGTAGGATTTGCGTCTTCTCAGTCAGGAGAGTGCTGCCGTCGGCGCTGAGGAGAGGAGCAGTGCCCTTCGTCGGCGGACCGTAGACAGCTTTGATCGCGGAGAAGAAGTTCTTCCATTCGTTGCGGTCCGCGTAGCCTTGGATCTCCTCAGCTTTGCGAGCAGTCCAGGCGTCCTGCATCTCGCGCAGTCGTTGCTGAAGCTGTTGGCGACTGCGGTAGAAGGCAGCTTTGTTGTCCTCAGTGGGGTGATCTACGTAGGCTTTGTGGAGGCGGTTCTTCTCAGCTAGCAGATTTCTGATGACAGCGTCGTTGTCGTCGAACCAGTCCTGGTGTTGGCGGGGAGCGCGACCGAGGACGGCGAGCGCCGTCGACTGGACCGTGTCTCGCAGTTGACACCAGCGGTTCTCCACGGAGGCGTTCTCGGCGGCGGCGGCAGCGGCGTCGTCGGCGGCGGCAGCGATAGGAAGGTTGTCTAGCCGTTGAGCTAGCTCATTGCTGAAATGGAGACGGTGAGCGGGCAAAGACAACAAGGCAACACTCAGCTTACCTGGGGGTCGCTTACCTTGTGGTCTCCTGCGAGGCTGTAGGCGAATACGCATCTCCCAGATGACGAGGCGATGGTCGGTCCACCCGTCAGCACCCGCGATCGCCTTCGTCACCAGCACGTCCCGCTGATATCGCCTCCGGACGAGGACATAGTCCAGAAGGTGTCACTGGCGCGACCGAGGATGCCTCCAGGTGGCCTTCTCTCGCTCCGGCAGACAGAAGAAGGTGCTCGTCAGGATGAGGCGGTGTTCTGCGCAGGTGAGGAGAAGCATCAGACCATTGTCGTTTGAGCCGCGGAGACCGTTGGGACCCAGCACTCCTCTCCAGGCAGTATGGTCTGTGCCGACGCGGGCGTTGAAGTCACCAAGGACAATCAACTTGTCCGCCTTCGACACAGTCGCCAAGAGGGCGTGCAGATCCTCGTAGAATTTGTCTCTGACGGCGTCGGGCTTGGTCATCGTCGGAGCGTAGGCGCTGATGATGGTGGCGAACTTGCCTCCTCGCCGGAGAGGCAGGCGGGGGCTCATCAGGCGATCGTTGATGCCCTGCGGCAAACAGGGCAGTCGTCCCACGATGTCGTTACGAATGGCGAAGGCGACACCCGCGTCCCGTCGCTCTGCCCTGGGTCGACCGCTCCAGAAGAAGGTGTAGCCGGCACCCACCTCCTCCAGTTGGCCTTGTTCGGAGAAACGGGTCTCGCTGAGTGCGGCGATGTCCACCTTGTAGCGCGCCAGTTCTCGTGCCACTAGCGCCGTCCTCCGTTCCGGTCGGTTGCTCCTCGGATTTTCTAAAAGGGAACGAACATTCCAGGCTGCCAGAGTGAGCGGGCTCACCCTGCCAGTCTGGTGACAACGAGTGGGGCGACGGGAAGGAGATGGAGAAGAAGGTGACGAAGGAGAAGAATAGGCAGAGGAGGAGGAAGAAGAGGTAGGATGAGGAGAATGAGTAGGGTTGTTGTTGTTATTGGTATTGTTGTTGTTTCGATTTTGATTGTTTCGACCATGATTAGACGTCTGTGGCCCTGGCTAGCCTGGAGACGGCGTGGTACCCAGCAATGTTTAGGCCACCTTTTCTAGGCCCTTCCCCTCGTGGGGGCTGGCAGTGCCATCCCTTAATAGGGCTGCCATGTGCCGTTGTGGCATGGCCGAATTCCACTATGGGACCACGACTTCGGGTTGTAGTGGAGAGCGACTCGAATTCGCCGTAAGCCGCGGTCTCCGACGGCGTAGGTGGGCGCGTCAAGGCAATGTCGATGTGGAGGTCCATCCCGTCACCGGCTGTCCAGCGACGTGCAGAGACGAACCACGTCACGACGGTGCCGACGCAAGGTTCCATCCGACCTTCCATCCTGCGGAATCCGCAAACCCTGTGCACACGGCACAGCTCACAGGGCCCCCTCACCTGGTTTAGCCCGCCGGTCGAGACGGTTGCCCGGGGTGTGGCCGCTGAGCAGAGTCCAGCTACGTGGAGTGTCAGCAAGTGGACGCTAGGCGCAGTCTCACCTGCAAGTAAGTGAGCGACCACCACGACCATTACGTGAACCCACCGCTGACACCCCTACACCCCATTACCGGGGTAGGGAACGTACAAGCAACTCGGAGGTCGACGGGAAAGAAGTTCAACCAAGACGAGTCAGACGCTGATTGTTAGTCACGTTGCGTGGATGCGCTGGCGCTCTGTCCGCCTACAGTCGGTCACCAAATTGTGGAATGTCGATTGGCGTAACGCTGTCGCCATGGAGCTGAATCGCGTGGAGGAGACATTCAGTAAACAATGAGTGCTAGGCAGGAAAAATGCATGAATGAGAGGTCGCACTGGCTACCGCGATAGCTGACTGCCATATATCCGTCTAGATAGTCTTCCAGTTTGAGGTAACCCTATTCAAAGGGTTTTACTGAGGTTTATCTCAGCACACGATTATTTTATCTACAATTTATCTTGAGCCGTTTAGCATTTCCTTATTATACAGCTTTTAGAAATCTCTCGTTTTAGTTGGAAGGGTACATGACACAACAGAAATTCTACGACCAAGCCCTTAGTTAATTAAGTGTATCTTTGCCAAGGACCCCTGATCTCGCCTTTTGGAATTATGTGCACATTATCGAGCTCATATTGCTTATCGTGCTCGATTTTAAGATTGTCCTCACAAACCCGTAGGGAGTAAAAGCGAATAACCATTACCTGCCGAACTGTCTGACCGTTACTCAACATTCGACTCATGTAGGACACCATGCCTATCTCAACGACCAAAGTGAGTGATCTCTTGTTCGCATTCTTGTGACATTATTGGATTCAAATCATCACCTTTGTTGGGGTAGTTAAAGCCGGTGTGGCTAGGTCATCGCTTACTTTAATTTCAATTAAATTGCATTTGTTGTGATTTAAGGCTGACTCGAGAGTTCCTTATGGTCGACAACACAAGGTTCCCAAATATAAGTCAGGGAAGACGGATGGGGTTGGACAACTTTACTGGCGTGTAAATGTTTACGAGAGGCTCCGCAAGCAGGTCCCTCAAACGGTCTTTCCGGACAAGTTCAGTTGTCATGTGTCTGCCGTTGAGGTTACTGGTCCAAGCGCGTGTGTGCGTTTTTCGATCCTTCTCAGTGTCTGCTGGCAAATAAGAGATGTAACAGCGTTGATTTTCTTCGAGTTCTCCCGGCGCTAGTAGCAAACCTCGCGCGGCTCCACCAGCGAATTGACAAGGAATGTGGGGCGAATAAAAAGGCGGCGGAGAGCAAGGAAGACCGGACTGCCATATATTCACCAAAATATGCATCGCGGAGCAGAATGTAAAACTTCTCACTTCCTGTACATTTACGTCCCGAATCACATTTTCACTTGTATGTCGACGGTCCGACCGTCGTGTTCAACGGCACTTACCGCGTGGGCTGGACTGGATGATGACACGCCTTATTTGGGTCACGCAGAGTCGCGCATTCCATGACAGGAGCCACACTTGGGGATGGGGAAGCACTCATTTGCTCACGCTTCTCGCCACGTCAACCGCTGCAGCCAATCCCAGCACCAGATAACTGACCAGCGGGAACTGTAGACTGGTACAGTGGAGAGTGAAGAAGAAAATAGGTCGACTCCGGAAAATCCATTTCGCGGAGCTTCAGTGCATTCTCCACTACAACAGATTTGGCGCGCCTAGACCTTTTATTACACGCTTAAGGTCGTGACTTGCATAAATTTAAGTTGTCTTGATAGCTCGGTCCTTGTGGTGAGTACTGAATGTATATGCTGGGTGACTGGCTCAACGTTTCTTTCCTAGTAGGACGTCTATGGCAGTTTTACGAACATGAGGTCCAAGTCGTTCTCCTCATTTTGTAAAATCTTGACGTACTGTGCTGGATCAGGTCATATGTAGCAGTTTAGCTTTTTCGGCCATTGTGCCCAATTTAATCACCAATCCTCATGCCATTGTCCTGCCATCGTAGCCTGTTTGAGGAGGGAGGAGAGGATTAAGTAGATTCAGCGAAAGCCTACCTTCCTATAAACTTATTCTTTCGAAAGTCACCGATTCTGAGCCTATTCAGTGAGGCGCGCCTTGGACGTTGTCGTTCTCGACGGTCGAATTCTTTATCAGTCTCAGCTTTGAATACTAGGCTGCATCAGAAATGTGGCGTATATATAGGATTAAAATTTGACCACAGACTATTCAGAAATAATAACATGGAGTATAGTGTATGCGAATGTGTTTAGATATTTGTTTACATGTGAAGTAATTTCAGATCTTGTTTGCCAGAATGTTAATACACCTAGCAGATGACTAGAGGCGATTAAGGCCAATTATGCTCCATCACAAAAAGAATTTTTACCTCTAACATGTGTTTGACTTCGTTATTATGAATATGACAGACAGTCAACTTCACAGTCTTAAAATTTCGACTTGCCAGTTTGTGGTTGCTGATTTAATAGAATAAACTGGCTTCCCTCGCAGAGGCGATGTGTTTCTTTAAAAAAATATTCTATGCGAAATTTGGACGAGTATGCAATTTAGACGCCGCCATTACCGTAAGCGATAGTGCAGTGGGCGCTCTCAAATGTAAATAAGTCCTCTGTCACTGGCACACCTTTTAACGGCCGAGGACGTTGGGGGTAACACATGCGCAGTTGTGTGTGCCCCTAGAGATAACTCCTGGCCTAGAACCTTAAGGTTGTTAGACACTTCATCACTCGCAAGCAATAAGAATTAAGAAGGCACAAGATATATATTAGGAGCAGAAATTTAGAATGTCAGAAAACTATAAATGATGCAAAACAGATGATAACTATACTAGGGGGATGATCCTTCTGTGGAGGGCGTTTTCATCAACGTGCCCGTCGAGCAACCGGAGGGGAATGCAACGTTGTAGGTAGCTGCAGAGTATGGCCGTAGGATAGGCCGACATAGAAGGTGGGCGGAAAGAGAATTTTGACGAGTGTCGTGAGAAAGGGCTCTGCGGTTTCGTTGAAAAAGGACAACGCCTATTTTCACCGACACGCGGTTACGCCATCCTCAGCCTGCATTCGCGCCAGAAGTGTTAACTTCGTTCTAACAACCCAGTCCAATTCATACGGGTCAATAATCCTCAACATCTGAATTAAGACGCTAACTACCTTGGGATGGGTAGATTATGGATATTCAGGCCGCAGACGACCAATCGTAAGCACTTACGAATTAAGTGGTTTGACATTGACCATTTCTCAATTATGGCACACTAGGAAACTCAGTTGGCTGCGTCCACATTACATTAGAGTCGCAGGCATTAAAGGTAGTTCGGGTAAATGACTCTAGAGGACATGTGTGCGCACAATTGCAGGAGCGAAATAGCCAACGCATGTGTGACTGATCGGGGGGCGAACCGCACCTTTCCCAACTCTTTGGGGGACATTTCTGCAAACAGAGGCAGGAAATGAACCTGAAATAGGTTACGTAGGCACATTTCACGCTTCCCGGCCTACTATCCGAAAGCCGGATTTGTGTTTAACGCTTCCCTTGACAATGCCTGTAAACTGGCATTAAATAAATTATCATTATCACTATCAATATGCCTTTTCTATCTATCCCCCTCTCTCTCCCTCAAACAACAGCCCATAACTGGCAGGGAGAGATAAAGTTATACACACTAGATCTGAATCCCCGTACGAGAATTGTATAAGCAGCTGTCTCCCTTGGGACTGTCCGATCAAGGAAATGAACTTACATAGTAGGCCCAATAAAATTATGGGAATATATTTTGCGCAAATAGTTTTCTATAAGGTATTATTGAAATTTTCTCACACAATGGTTTTTTCACATGCCAACTGGCTAAGAAACTGTACGGGAAACAGGTCGAAACAGCGCATTCTACTCTTTAGGAAATGGGATCGAATGCTATCCTACGTATCCAGTTCCGTAAAAACTTAGAAATATAGGTTTCTATTCGGAATGGCCAGAATAATTTCGTTTCATAGGGCCCAGCTAATTGCTGCGACTATGCGCGCTGAAAAAGCGCCCTGATTTAATGTTAAAGCCTTTAAAATCCAAAGGAAGAAGAAGTGATATATATGTTAACTCCTTAAGAGTATATTCATGTTCGCATATGTAAGCATTATCAGTGAATTCACATCAACTGGTGTAAATCGACTTCTATTGTTCCCCGTTTGACCGTTTCTAACTTATGCCAGGTTATCTTGGCTTTTCGATCACTGTTAAGGCGTTTATTCGCTATTTACACTCAATTGGTTTGCGGGTGTACTTTTCAAGCGGTATTTTATCATTTGCGAAGTTTCCTACCTTTGCACATAATTATGCCTTCGGTCGGTTCACGTGATTTTCAACACCCCCTCCATATCCGCCTATCTGCATCCCCTTCATATCGACTTTGCTTGCATTTACGCCTTGCTTTACATGCAGCTGTTCCCGCAACCCCCCCCCTCCCAGCTTGAATTCAGTATCCTCGTCAGAATGTGCGAAAAATGTCATGCTACTGAGGAGTTATGGGGTCTACAAACCATGATTGAGATCCTAAATTATACCACCTACGATGCATCTGACCGATCTAGGCTACAACAAAACATTCAGAAATGCGACACGGGCATAAAGATATCCAGTTGTCGTCACATTGCTTGTGTACATTGATTCTTACTTTACGCACGTTTTCGTACTTGTAGATAAGTTGGTGTGCAGTCCGCACGGAAAACGGAAAACATTCATTTTGCTCGCCCTTTTGTTTCATGCCCGCTTTGGAAGTAATTCCAATACAATGCCCCACCCCTGCTCTTCAATAATATCTTAGTGAACCTGAATATTTGACGAAATTAGCTGCCTGGTTTTCATTTCATTGTCGAAATGTATCACTGCGACGAATTGATCGGTATTCCTCTCGTGTTTTAATTATTAATAAAACTGAAGCCCGTTTAAAAAGTTAGGCGAGATTGTGCGACAGTGATCGGTTTTCGCTCCTTTTTTTCTCCCATATCATTATGTGACCAGAACAATATGACGGATTGACCTCTTGCCAGTGTTTATATGCTTTCTGCTTAATTTTCAAGTGGATCAAACTTGCCTATGATGTCAAGCACCCTCTGCATTAGTCCGATTCAGCCAAAGTGTCGAGAAGAGCGTTCGCCATTTGTATACAATTTCAAAGCTCCCTCGGATTCACCTAATGTCGACACTTTCGACACTCTTGCCACTGCTCTTAGCGAGTCGAAATGTTCAACACTTTCTCGAGCGGATATTTCTAATATCCTGGACACCCTTGATCTCGACCCTCCTTTGGTCGATTATCTGGTTGCACATGGAGCCATCTCAGCAGACACGGGAAAGGACCTTCTACGCTGGGACTGTCTTTCAGAGGGATCGACGTCAAAAATAGAGACATTGTTAGACTGTCTTGAAATATTTGACCATTCTGGGCAAAAATTCGTAAACGATAATCACGTTGTCTCGCAGAATCCGAAGCTGACTTTGCTCATCAATGCCCTAAGAAGTACGGGACAACACGCGTTGGCGAGTCGTCTGGATAGCGGACCTCGAATTTTACCATCACGTTTTACCACCTCCCCTGGAACGAAGGATGGGGAATATGACCCTTTAGAGAAAGTTGGTACGCTCAAAGTTTTCACCCCTAACTATTCATTTTCCGCAAACTACAGAACGTAACAATATGTTCATTTACTGAGAGAGTCTTTTGTGCCTAATGTAAATATATCCGGGAATGTCGTTAACGTAAACGATATTATTTGAGAAGTAAGCGATTGTCAAGTCGTAGCGTCGTGAATGACAATTTCTGTGACGCTATGACTAGTTTTCCAAAAGCACTTTAAAAGATCTTCGAGTATTTTTTAAGAAGACAATTTTATTCATCAAATACACCCCAAAGTACGTCTTGTCAAGCCCTCTTCCTCTCTGCAACTTAATTACATGAACGGCAGCAGTGTGTAGCCAGAAGTTAACTATCCACAGCACTCGGCGCCACAATTATAGTATCTGAAGTCAAGCCATGTATCCACATTTTCGACGCTTGGTTTCTGTCTGTCATTTCATTACTATCTACAATAATGGGAACCCTTTTATGTTCATTTTCTATCCGAATCAAACCCCCGAACCTCCACATGCAACTCTCTTCACCACAAATTTTGTCACGAGCTATTTCAGTTCAGTTTATTGAGCGAAATATGCGTAAACCTCCAAGTACCCTATTTGGAACGTAAAAGTGTGTTTTGTACAGAAACCTTTTTTGGGCTGGAATACTTCAAACGTACCCATAATGATAGGACAGAATTGGATAACATGTACGGTAAAGAATTGCTTTGAGCGTATGCCAGTGACCTGGTGCTAAGTGAGCATGCTAAGCCCTAGAATGAAGGACTCACACTATATGTTGTAATGTAAGAATTTCCATTGGGAAAGCTATGCCTGGACGCGCGAGCGTTCCTTACTGCGACTTGAACGTTGCCTGACTGTCTTAGCTTCGCCTACCAGGTCATGGCTCACGCAGCGCCAAGTTTTCACGGCGGCGTCACTGACAGCTTAAGTCTATATGGTATCGCCATCGTCTAGAGTGGTGAGGACGAATTTTCAAATTGGGGACTGGTGGTACCACTTATGAGTCTTAGTGGAGCCCTTGTTGTCGCCACTGTTCTTGTTTCCGATACTCCAACGCTGGATTCCTATAATGGACAAAAATATCTTATTTACTTTCCTCAATCCCTTTTTGACTTGTCCGCTTGCTTGCCTTTTTTGGCGTTGCAAGGGATTTTGATTCCAGAAAGGAAATTTTGAAGGATCTGCGAGGCAAGCCTTTAGCCCTTTTACTACAAAGACTCATTGCGCTACTAACAAGGGAGTCTTTAATTTAGCCCCACAAAACAGTTTTACTATTAACCAAAATTACTCCGGACAGACTAACTGCTATTCGCGCAGTCCTCGAATGATGGTCACTTTTGAGATCAAGTTCATTTCATATTTGCCCGAACACGCTGGGTTGACGAAATACGCAACAAATTAGTAGACAGGGCTCTTCTGCATCCTATTGCAGATCAACCAACTGTTGCATTAAGCCGTAGTTCGCGCTTTACGGGTCCTGGCTATGATGATTACGCACCCTCGCTGGTTCTGTGGATGTGGATACAGCCGAGGTAGGCTTGAAATTAAATTCCTTCAAAAACAGGAGCTCACCTTCACGGTAGATTGTGAAGCTCTGGGGCCAGTGAACAGCTTCCGCTACCCCGGATGCAACATTCTGCCAAATGGCCATCGCAAGTATCGTGCGCACGAACCTAAACTGACATAAGCTAAACTTCCACAATCGGCACGAAATCAGTATGAAAACCAAGCTGTGAGTATTCGAGGCCTACGTCAAGACGATCCCGTGTGAATGTAGGACCCGACCCGCACATTCTGAAGGCATGCACCTCCTGGATACATTTAGTCGACGGTGCCTGCGCCCCATTCTTATTCGTCTCTTTGATTGCGTCTCCGTCCAACAACTATGCAGTCCGTCAGGGACAGGAACTGTTGACTGAGGCCTTGCTACCCGCTAATAGGGGATAGTTGGGCTATGTATGCGCTGCGCCGAGAGACGCCATCTAGTCGAAACCTGGCTCTAGTTGGCAATGACGTTAGGTGGCGAACTGAAGACATGAATGGACGCGGCTAATGCAGTCTGCGGGGCCGACGGGTAAATTGAAACGACTCCTTGGAGTCAGCCGATGGCCGACTACTATGAAGGTTGATTCTCGCTGATGTGGACTTGCAACACGGAGCAGGCCGATCCAGTTGTGCATGATTCCGTTGCAATTAGAAGGCGAGAATACGCAGACAGCAGGATTCGGACGAACGCGTTATTAAAATTACGTAAACTGGCTTAGGTTATTTGACGCGTGATGTCGCTATTTAGTTACAACTAGGGATCACAACGTTTGATCGGTCTGTGTGATCGTGCACAGAATTGATCTCGCCATTAATTTACATAGTCCGCAAGTAAAAATCCAGTTTATAAATTTGGAGATAGCGTTGCCTGCTGGACTGCGTACATTCACATGCCCGGGCGTGCGTCCCTGACATTGCACACTATTTACTGTGCTGATATTGTTGTATTTGGGGAGCCCGGTCACCTGTGTCTAACACATGATGGGTGAAATACCGCACGGACAGACAGCATTCTGGTTAAGAAACTACGGACGACCTCCCTTCTTGGCTGTACTTAAATGCGTGGAATGAGGGCAGACAGCGAGTACATACCTGGGGTCGCGCCTATGTCTTCGGCTGAAGGCGCTCACAGGATCTACTCCGCTCCGTACAAACTTTGATCCACGAAAGCAGCCAGCTGCCCTCCCCAGGACGTTACTGACCACTGCCGCGCTGAAAAATCATGTTGCTTAGTATCCTCGTCGGAATAAGGAATAGATCCTATCCAGGGATGTCATTGCGGAGTCTTCATTTACTTTCGTACATAGGTCACATCAAGCGTAGACTAAAGGACTGGGCATCGGCTATTTACTCGTTTGGTTTACGGCAATGAATTGCATGCCATAACCGCCGGTACCCATGCCTAATGCAGCTGTGTCGTTAGAAGATGGGGTTAGAGTCCACCGAAACATATCGGCAGAGCACAAGGTCGGAATTTGAACGGGCCTCAGCACTGACGACGCTAGTAAACCTTACCATCCCGTTTGGAATTTATTGCGTCGAAATTCTGTGGACGATGACCCCATAAAAATGAAGACACATCCTTCTTACTTGACTGGATAACCAGTTTCGCGAGTTCCTCGGTTCATCTTTTTGTGTATCTGACATGACTTCTATCAAAGCTTCCTATAATGTCCCTACCACTCTGTCACAAAAATGCAGGCTGTGGTTCATTGCCTTCAAAATTACAGTCCTGGGTAAAGACATAATGCCATTTGTGGCCAACAAAGGTTATTTCGATTTTATTCTTGCTCAGAACAGGGTATTTTAGCGAGTGTGGCACACGCATCCGTCCCAAAAGACTAAGACAGTGTTGTTCTTACTTCAAAAATCGGTGCGATACGGAATTTCGCAATTACAAGCGAACCAGTTTCGTCGGCGTTACCGCGAAGTTCTTCGAAAGTACCCCCCTGAACCCCTTTTGATCCTCCAGAGACACACGGGTAAAGAAAAATTGGAGTGACTTTTGCCTTGTGCGAGCCTATGACGAATCATAGGATATGGACATCGGTTCTGACAGGGGACACTTGTACCTTTCCTTGATTTCGTTTCCTGCAAGGCTTAAAGACCGATAGCATGCCCTCCGAACTGTAACTTTATTAAGGCGTACTATCGAGTTACACAAACAGAATTTCTAGCTTGCGGTGAAGAGAACGAGAAATGTAGTGCCCATGTTGGTGCTCAACAAGGTTGCGTCCTCCCACCATTTTTGGGTTATTTGATTGTGTCTAGGTTGAACGAGATTCCCCGCTGGATTTTTATCATACGGACGACTTCATTCTGCCTGAAGGCTTATGCGAGGAAACACTGTTAAACCCTCACCACTTATCGCTAGGACGAGTCTCGTTCGTCTGGCGTCTCGGATTCATACTTCAATCCATTACTAGAGACTGAATCCGATACGAGTAATGGTTGCACAAGTACCACAATATTTGCATAATCCAGCTGCAATTCGTGCCTCCCTAATTCATCCCAACCTACTTCGTATTAAAATGTTTGAAGTGTATAGGTGGGAAATAATGTGATCCACTCGTAGACTTATGGAACGATTTTGTCTTTTTTATCTGCACAAATACGTGTGATCACTTCACTGCTTTAATTTCTCGCACTGCCATTTCTTCTCGTTTTGACCTAACCTTACCGTAGAAAACTCGGCGACCTCGGTTCCATGACTACTAGGCTCACGTATAAATTATCTATTACATGAACTTGGTGGTCATCTGGTGAACTCTAGGTGGACTACTTAGGACATTCTGCTTGGACAGTCAGCTCAGTATATCAGATTTGGTTGATTATATACGTTGCAGTAGGCTGAGCGGTTAAAAGGGGCAGGCTTCAGTACAGCCAACGCTCTAACCACTTGTGCGAGCCTATGACGAGTCATAGGACATGGACATCGGTTCTGACAGGGGACACTTGTACCACCACTGCTTGAGGATTATCCTTCGAGTGAAGTTAACCGACTTCGTCTCAAATGAGACAGTCCGCGCTCGCTGCGACAACATCGCCAGGATAACTCAGGCCATCCAAGAAAGACGACTGAGGTGGTTCGAGCATGTTCTTCGTCGTCCAACTCAGGAGCTCAGTGTTACTGCCCTCGATCCGGCGCCGTTGCCCCATTGGAGGCGTCGAAGAGGGGGTCAGTTCAAAACCTGGCTCGACACTGTCCGTCAAGACATGGAGGTGGTTCTTGGACCTTCGGTATTCGGTCTCCGTCGTTGGCGAAGGGAATGGGTTGAACTGTCTAGATCTGCTGCCGCGGATCGTCACACGTGGAGAGGTACAATTCGGGACATCATCGAGGCCGGCTAGATCAGGCATGCTCGCAGCCGTATCAAGTACAAGTAAGTAAGTAAGCTGAGCGGTTAACTTGGCCCAAATGTGATTAAACTCACGGCTCCCGGCGGGGCCTCGTAGCTCAGGTGGTTAGTGCGTCGACTTTACTAAAGCCTTCTCCTTGCTGTCGTTGGTTCGAATCTCACCGAGGTCGCCGAGTCTTTCACAGTTGAGTCAAAACGAATTACTAAAAATCTGTCAGAATACCTTTTAGCTACCAGTTCTCTCAATACTAGGTTTATTGCCCGCTCCTCCCGACATTGGGTCTTTCGGATCGAAAACTTAAACTGGCTCGGGTGTCTGACTTGGAGGTAACGCCATAGCCTTCCTTCAGTTGTTGACTACGTTTTCTAACCATTAAACCATCCCCCTCCTTTATAACTGTCTCTGGGTCATTTCCCGAGTAAGCTATATTTCTCATGACGGTAATTATGTGTGTTTTGTAATCTTGTGTATGGTTGCTCATCATCGTCCTTCTGGCCCCTGTTGAGTTGTTGTTGGTCAAAAAGACCTTGTCATTTGCTGTGTGGACCAGGGGGGTGTGGAGTAGAACGCCAGGGCGCGGGCTCGATCGTGCCATTCACCCGCGCCCTCCTCCACCTCCGGTCTTCTTGATTCTGTCTGGACACCAGGTCCAGGTGGGGCGTAGGGAAGAGAGAGTGCGGTAGATGTTGCGCAAGTCTACCGTCACTACAAAATAATTCACGCGCAACTCACCGCGCCTGCTGCCCCTTGCTGTGTAGCACACGGTGGACATAGTCGGAAACGACGGTCGAACTGTCGTGTGGTTGCTCAGACTAGTAGTTGCTCTTCCCTGTCTTTATTGAGATATCCATGCTCGTATGATACCCGACAACTCCTAGGCTGAGTACGTCTGGGTGATGGAAATCAATTACTTGACTTGCGAGGACGACAAACACAACCGAAATTTTAGGCCTGTTTAACTGAGCCTACTAACTTTCAGTTATATCTTTTACACAGGGTTGCGCCTGTCAGCTCATTTCAATGCCTGATTGTTTTCGCATCACGTGGAGTACAGGCACAATTACCTTAGACCCATCCTTCTGAAAGATAATGCATGCGATGTTTCGTACTGAAGTTGGCATTCTAAAATCAACCCGAACGCCTTCTGTTACACTGCCTAATTTACTTTGGTGCTCAGGAATAATGAGTTCACCTGGCCAGTGTCCTCATTAAATTCGCATCTCATTAAAGAATGGGCTGCATAAAGGACAGGACTCTTATTTTGCCTACGTTAAGTACCTGGGTTGAGCCGCGGGAATTATACAATAATTCAACTCTGCCGCTGGTATGAGGAAGGGTTTTCAATAGTGTTGCCTTCATGCTTCCCGAGTCTTGAGATTAATAAAAAAGCAAAGATGACGAGAAAATCAATTTATCGGGTGTTCAAACTAATCCTGTCGCACCTGTCGTATCACTTTACTTTGCATATAGTGAGCTTAGCCTGCGCTTGTTTTCCATTTACTGCCCATCGCAACCGCACAACTCTGCTGTCAGACATGTCCAGCACATTCAAGACCCCCAGTTCTTAATTTATTTAAACCGTAAGTAACCACTGTGGTTGCATCTTTGGCGTTCTGACCGACCCAACGTTTATTACCGTCGCCACTAAGTGTCGAGGCCTCTTATAAAACCGCAGACAGTATCCGGAGCATTGCTATATAAGCACTGGTGAATAAGTACACCTCGATGAGTGAGAAGCAGCTTGCCAGGCTGATAAATAAAAAACTGCTCGAGGGGGTAGTCATACCTGTGAAGGGGGTTCATAACGTTGGTCGGCAGTTAAGCGGACCAAAACATGCCGAGTGTTATAAGGAATGAGCGGCATGGAATGTTAGTCGGATATACAAGAGTATGGCTGGGACTTTTTTGGGTAGGGGAGGAGAAGGGGGGTGTAGAGGAAGAACCATTAAAATTTTCAGAATACCGTTGCTGACAAATGTAAGGAAGATTCGAACGGCCGCTTCTGGCTTATTAGCCGTCATCAGCCAGTCATACCCAACCCGAGGTTTCACAACCCCTGAGGCTCGAATCCGCGTCCTGTTAGTTAGAAGTCCGACGCCCTAAACCTCGAGTCGCGGGCTCGTCCTGTCGGTTGCTATCGCTTGACAAGTATTGTGAGTATTTGACCTCGTGAGACAAATTTCAATCACACGTACAGGTAGCTGAGTTGATTATAAATAGATCTAAGAAAGACTGTGTAGTGATGAATTTGCTTTCCATTTCGTTGGCTCTCCACAAAAGCAACTTCCTAACTCCTGTATAGTCAAAATATTAGTCCATAGAGTGCGTCACTGTGGGTAACCTCCGAAACTAGGACGCTGAACTCATTTCGGGCCTTTTTTGGGATAATCGTCATTGTGATGGTGGCTGCCGTTGTTAGGTCCATATGGTTCGACAAATCGAGGACGGAGGTAATCACTCCCGTTTTTAAGGCGCCGCAGTCTCTTAAAAGGACTGAATTGTAAGTCAAGTCATTTTTCTAGTTTCCTAACTATTTATTCTTTGGTAGGGGGGCACTCACCGATCGTTCCGTTGTGCCTTATAGGCTCTCTCTCGAGCCCAACCAGCAGCCGCACAGTGGCGCATGATATAGGCAGAATGGCATTACCGACACTTATGCTAGCACGTTAGACGGAGACTTCTTTTCACGTCGACCACCACGCCAACTCTAATCCCCAATCCGCCTGATTTTAGTATACGCTGGTAAGGTAGAGTGTGGTATCTTCTGCTAGGATCGAGCTCCTAGCTTTCCCACTATAAACGACCAAACGCGCTTTTAAACTATAATAACGAGGTGAAGGTCGTGACTTGAGAGTTACTGGATGACGTGACAATGGTCGGACTCAGGACCGACGGTCAGCCTGCAGTGATGTTTTCTTAATTCGACCGTTACACTGCCCGAACCCCTCCCCTTTAAATACTGGTTCGTGTGGAATTAGGAAGAGTCGTTGTGTGGCACCTGCACATGTGACATCAATATCGTCAGTCGTTACGTCCTTATCCAGTCGTCCTGACTTGTGGAACATGGTGGGCAGTAGAAAGGAGAGCGTGGTGGACGATTGACCGTCGGTAGGCAAGGAAATCTACTTCGTGCCTTCTCCATCGTCCGTTTTCACCCCCCCCCCCCTGTCTTCAGAAACCACACCTATTCGGCCTGTTCATCTTTCCCACTTCCTGTCACACGCTTCGTTGCAATAAGTCCGTAAGAAGTCTTGGCTCGTCCTTTTACGGCCGCATTTGACGAACCTTCTCCCTGATGCGTAGAAATAAGTGAGTCAGGCGCTGACCCCTTACGCCAGTGCTTTCTCCGCTGTCCAAAATTGGTTGCTGGGGTTAACAGAAGTTGGTAGCTGCCGAGCTATTTGCAACCAGCGTTTTTCAGGTCACCGAAGTCGTATGCGCATCCGTGTCGCAAGGGGTTTCCTCCCAAACGCATCAGCCTGAGACTGTTTTAATGTCCGTATTGACATTTAGCTGAGCCGTTTAGAGGAACCAGAAATGGTTTGGACGTCACAATGTATGCCGAGTTCGTTATAAAACGATTTAGTAAGTACCTGCACTGTAGACGCCATTCCAGCCTTATCGCGGGCTCGTTTACCTTCATTTATAGTATATTGACTACATCCATATAAAAATCCACGTTGAACTACAAATCTTTTCCCCGATTGTTCTATTTTTATAGATTCACGAACAGGTTCTATATCCTATTTCTGCTGCTGCAGAAATGCACCACCCCCACAACGGGCTGAGCTGTTGCGTCCGACCTAAACGTAGGCCACACGAGTATAGAGCGCGCATTAGATGG
>CACRXP010000493.1:388822-403798 GCA_902702965.1 Spirometra erinaceieuropaei
AGCCAAGGCGCCCAATGTCCTCGACTTAAGTAAAGGAATACAGAGAATAAGGCTGACTCTGAAGTTGCCGTCCTCACGCTGACCAAATGCACGGCTTCCTCATTAAAGTGACAAACGCTAATAGTCTTGGCCCGAAAAACCATCAAGTGACGTGGCAACTCGACCATACTCAGGACTGGGAGGCAGACTGCAATCGCTCCATCCTGGTGCGATTTTTATGGCGGTCTTTCTAAGCCCATTCTCCCCTTGATGCCTGGGTCAATGTGCTCTCGTCCGTCGCCGACTGTCATGCCTTCTCGTCATTTTCTCATTAGAGACTGTTGGAGGAGAGAGAGCGGTGGGAGTGTATTCTGTGCTATTTTCTCTCATTATGAACTCTCGGCACATTGGTAATCCTCTCCGTTTACAACGGGCAATCTAAGTATTTTCAAATTGCATCCTTGATCGAGGCATGGCATCTTGAAGTGTGCTGAAATGATATTTTCTGAGTATTTTGGATCCAAGTTACACCCGCACTGATGGAACACGGGCGGACACAACGTTGCCGCCTAGATGGTTTTTGTCAGCCTCGGGTAGGCCTATAACTCCGCCGTAATGTATAAATCTGGCCAAAGGTCCACGTATGTTGGGTATGTCAGATTGGTTCTCCTTTATGCTTGTAAATGCTGACCTATGTTGTGGGGAGCGAGCGAAAACCGTGACTTTTTGACCATCACGGCTTGAGAATCATTCCTAGATTACAGCCTACTAACCTTGTCTAGAACCAAACAGTTGACTTTGGTCTTGGCGCTATCATAAGAATACCTCGGGCTATTCAAGATAACATGCCGAAGTGTTTTGGACACACTTTTCGTCATCTCTTCCCACAAACTCAGTGGTGTTGCCCTACATCTAACTCCGCCGCCTGACCACAAGCGACAAGATGCGGTCAGTCCAAGGTCAAGTTTGGTAAAATTTGCAGAGATATTGGATTAGTCCTGGGACTTTTGTCTTTTGCTGTTCGAGCACTCCGGGCCCACCCTTACCGATCGCCACATATTGAGAGACCATGTAGGACCTCGTTGAGCGCAGCCCTCTCAAGTCAGTAGCACATTCTTTCTCCCCAAGTCCCTCACTTCACCTACTTCGACTTTCCACAACTAGAAAGTAGGGCAGTTAACTAATGGCAGTCTGAGTCTGATGACTCGGCGTGAGACACGCAGCTGCAGTCGCTCCGTGCGATTTGACCGCGAGGGCTGGTGCGGACAGGGGTGGTGGAGTTGTTAGCCTGTCTAATTAGAAAATTTCCGCGCGAGCGAGAACCGCCACTGCAGCGGTAGCGTTGACTTGCGCGCACGTGTGTGGTGAGTCCCTTTCATGTGCCGTTTCATTCTAGCCATCTACTTGAGTCATGGCCAGCGCCAGGGGCGCTCAGCCGTTGATACTACGTCGAATGATGGTGCAGATGAACGCCAGTGTGTTCATGTTTATGGCCTGACCATTTTACAGGCCCAAGCAGATGCAGTAGCTGTAGCGGCAGGGTGAACGACGTAGTCCGCGCGCGCAGATTGTGACGACTGCTGCGTTTTCATGTCAGCGCCAGGTAGGCTGCCTCACGCTGTGCGGCCCAAAAACTGTGTTGCATTTTATTTCGCTTTATCACTTTACTTCGCAAGAGCTTCGCACAGGAGTTTTTGCTTCCCAAAGTAGGCGGACTGGTCAATAGTCGTAAAGACCTTGAGCGGAAGATTGAACGCTACAGGGCAGAGTTTAAGTGAAGATCGACAGCGATGGTAACAGGTGCGACGGGGCAAAGAGGGGGTAGTTGAATAGCACCTTGTAAGTCATGATTGCTGTCTAAACTCTGGCCTAGTAAGGTAAGCAATGCGTATATCAGATCGAAATTTGTGGGCTGCTTTCAGACATGTACTTTGTTCTGCCCTAAATAGTAGTCGGGATAATAGAAGCCAAAAGACAAGCATGTGTTTTAGAGCAACTAATCTTTTAATGGATATGCACCGCACTGTAGTTCGTTGATCTTGTTTATTTAGGCGCAGAAGTCAACGTACTAGCCCCAGGCATTAGTAACCTTTCGTTTCTTCTTCAACATGAAATCCCTTAACCGAAAAAATTCTTCCTGCTGCCGGGTACTGGTGGATTTAAATTGCCATGTTTACCTGAAATTTCATGCTGCGCAGGCTTCACTTTTTATTGCTGCCCCTACCTCGATGGAAGCATGCAAATCGAGATGGCTTAGTCACCTTTTTGCGCTTCCCTGGCATGCAAAGTCCCCACTGAACAGAACCAGCTGTCGCGCCAGGGTGGCTTGTGTCTCGTTTGCGAACACTACTAAACGTATTCATATTTTATAACAATCCAGCTGTCCAGTCTCCTGAATTTGTAAGTAATAAGACGCAAACAGCTGGTTACGTCTGGACACTGTGAGTAAATTGTATTTATAGCCAGCGGATACCGCCTAACACCCAGCCTCTCATATGTGTCTCGACCCGTTTCTCCGGGAGGCTAATTCCCCATCCTTGTCCCTCCACAAGTTCTTTCTAGAGCGGCTGACATGAAGCCACCGCATTCGCTCGCCGTCTTCCCCTGAAACTTTCCAGCCTTGCTACAAACGCACATGGGAGTGGCGTTCATGGTCTGTTCGTGTTTCCTAGGACAGAACAGGACAGGTGTGTAGCTTGATCCTGTATTTTATCTCGCCCCGAGCACAATCATCTAGATATGACGTGTATTTTAAGAACGCTCAATTTATTGGCAGCGGAAATTTTTCGAACGACTTTCCGCCACTGCTCGTCTCATCAGAGCAGCAGTAACAACCCGTGGGGACACGCACAATTTCTACTTGCCTCCGGACGACTGATATGAGCAACAACTGCCCATAACGCGTGTATATTGTCCTTGACTTGACGCCATTGGTAGGCGGCATGAAGTTCTTGCCTTTCCATTTACTACTACAAATTTTCCCTTGAAGCTTAGTGACAAAGGTCAGGTAAAAACAAGAACTTGTCTAATTGTCTCACTGCTTAAGTTTCTGTGGTTTTTTTTTAAATTTGGACCGCCTGAGTGACCCTTCGCATTTTTCCCGCACGGGCATGCTACGGTCCCTCCTGTCTCCCAGCTACCGGCCTGGCCTGGATATGTCGGACGTAAACCGAGCATCGCGCAACGCAGGTGTTTAGTACAATAGCTAATCCTATGTGGACTCTGAGTCATTCACGCACATGCTACGTGTGGGCAGAGGCAAGAATTTGCCTTCTTCCGCTGTACGGTGGTATTGCTGCTGGCAGCACGATTTATCGCATAAGCTGCCTTTCACGCCGGTTGCAAAGTTTGGGGCTGAGTGATTTATCGCAATTGTGCCTATATGTTGCACGGTCTAGGTTTGTGCCGTTTCTCCCGTGCGTTTAGTCTCTGCCGGGTAGTGTTGCGTCCATTAACATTTCGTTTTTGGAATAAAAAGCCGTAAGAAAGGAGTGCCTCACAGATGCCTTTTATGTCCTTCGTGGGCAAACGAAGTTGAAAATGCCGCATATGACTCGTTGCCCTGAGTATACTCAAGAGAACTCCCACAGCGTCGCCCTTAACTACAAGGCACTTGTTTAAACCAATCATCATTGCCTGAAAATGGTCAACGCAACCATAAAACCCTCCTGCTCTGATTTTCAGTCCCTAATGAGGACTCCACAGTGGTGAAGTTGTAGATTCCATTTTGGGGGTTTTTTCTTATAAACGCTGCATATTCTGAAATTAAAAGCTAATCATCTAATCAATTGCTGCGAATCCGGGATTGGGACCCTTTAGTTGGCTTTCTTGCTGCTGAATGAATGCTTAGAGCCTGCGAGGGAAGCGTCTTTTGAGGTAAAAACTAAAGCAGGATTCTTTTAAAAAATGAGAACTGACTAACTGCAAACAAGTTGATTGACGACCTTCAGTCGGTTGGATTCCCGTGGCACCTCTGACGAAAAAGTGGGGACAAGTTGACTAACGCGAAGCTTTTAATTCGCACGAGGAGGATGTCACCGTAGTTTTAGAACCGAAGGTAAAGGTTTCTTTTACACTTGCAAAGCGTCTCTCGTACTTAAAACCGGTGCTCATTGGGAGATATATAAAGGCGGATGGTGTCGTGGTGTTGGGACGGGGTGCGTTAATGCCGTTACTTACGGCGATTAACGGACTTAGACGATTTAATTAGCCAAGTCTCCGGACCAATCTTCTCCATTCTTTCGGTTTATTTTTTTCTATTTGTACGACACTATCTCCAGACTGATTTATGCACCTAACGGACTGCTGCAGGTCATACGTTCCTTTTTGTCGTTCACTCCCCAAGTTACCAGGAACATACCGGCAACGGCACCTCTGCCATGTTTGTCATCACTGCCTGTTTTCTGCTCAGTAGTGATCACTTATCAGTCACGTCCTTATTTCTTCTTTCTCCGTAGATTCTCTTGGTGAGACGCGTGGTTTCGTACGCAGACGAGGTCAGTTGCGTCTTTGGCTCCAAGTCGCTGCCATAAAAGTGAACCCAGCGAAATACGAAGAGCTTATCCCACCGCCCACTAGAAGCGAGACAGCCAACGTCGGTGGTAGACCGCGCCGAGGGCGATGGAAGTCGCCTGACATCAGTGAAGACTCAGAACCGGTGAAACAGTAAGCTCTTCCTTTGGGCGTACTTAAAACCTTTCCACCTCAATCTTTGTGCACACGTCTAAGTGTCTATCTGGACCTGCAGTTAGTCTGGTAAACTCTCATGGAGCCCACAAAGTCGTGCTGTTGAAATTCGCTAACTTAAGATAAGTTCAGTTCCGTTAGCAAGAGCCATACTTTATTTAGAGAGATAGATAGATAATTTTTATTAAAGACCCGTCGGGATTCCTTACTGCGATTGTGATAACATAACTCGAGCCACCTTCAATTGTCATTATTGTATGTGGGTATGTAATGTTTTCAATCCTCAAACCTGACGCGATTGAATCTCCCACGTCGCGCTAAAAGACACGACTTGGAAGGTTGCCAACCAACGGGACAACTTGCTCCTAGTGGTCAGCACCGTGTGTATGCGGGGGTGGTTGAGAGTTAGGCTCAATGGCTCTCTCTTCGTATGGTCTCCGTGACATTTTCACTCTCATGAGACCCGAGCCGCCCTATAAAAACCCTGCGCATTCTGTGCGGACCATCGTCGAGTAGTAAGCCTATTTAAAGTGGCATCTGATGCTTACCTCATTCGACCACCTATATCTATTTGTCCTATTTTTTTACGGTTGACGCTAGTAATGCACGCGGATGGGTTTGCAGATACTCGGGTGAAGCTAACTAATGGGGTAGCAGCTCTTTCCGTTGCCATTCTTTACTGCCATTAACAGACTCTAGAAAACTCAGCGTAGAACTGGAGCCATAGGAATAAGTTCGTGCCTTTCAGCCGACTCGACTTCACTCTCTCCCTATCTTATACGCTACCTTGACAACCTGTCGGGTGGGCTGTAGTCTGGATTTAGGGCCGAGACTAGCGGTCAGGACTTCGACAGCCAGCAACTACGAATTTGACTATCGACCTGGTTCCTTCTGTCTGTCATCCAGGCTGATTTTATTTCTGAAGCACTCCTCTTGACTCGTAATGGGTGAAAATACCTTGCCTTAAGTCCCCATCAAACATCCCATTTTACTGATCCCACTTTTCAGCTCGAGGGGAAGTCTGTTCGCACCACTTTACGACATTCGTGCACGGGGACTTGTCCGCTTTCCAGGTCGCGAAAGGTAGATCTTGATAGTATCTTCAGTACGTGCCGATGCGGCCTAACTTAAGCTCAGAAAAGCCCTTTGTCTCCAGGGCATTTTTTTATATACTGTGAATATTGACAAAATGGATGAACCTGGAACAGACATTTTTGGTTTATTCGCCGTCATCAGCCACTCATATCCCAAAGCCACGCGGCGAAGACCTGAGATTCGGACTTGGGTCATTTAATGTGGCTGCTTGGTGACCACAAATAAACTGGGAATAGTCATTCTGGTTTACCTCGTTCTTGCCGCCACCTCAGCAGTGTTGTAACTATTCAGCCGCCTGTGAGGAGGGATTTGGGAACCAAGGAACGGTTTTTCGAAGGATAGGCATTACTTTGTGTGCTGGAATGTCATTCTCGTAACTCGTTCTGTTGTGATTTGCTTTATTGCCACAGGATACTGGGGTCGGACTTTCCGCTGCCTCTGTGTTCTGCCATCTGCTTGGGCTTCTTGCTTGGCAGTCAACATATGTCTTTGCTAAACCCGCACTCGGGCCAACTTTCTTTAAAATTCATTTTACCCAACTGTGGAAAACCCAGCCACCCCAGTGGGATTGGAACCCACGACAGAAAGAGGAAGCCTTGGGTACAGCCAACGCTCTAGCCACCTGAGCTACGAGGCCCCACCGGAAGCCGTGAGTTTAATCTCACTTGGGTCAGGTTACCCGCCCAGCCTACCGCAACCTATGGAATCTACCAAATCTGGTACGGTAGACTGAATGCCCAAGGAGGATTTTCTAAGTAACCAGTATAGAATCTACCGGATGACTGCCAGGCTCGCAAATGCACGGCGTAACAAATAGTTGTCGATTTTGTTTACGTACAGTAGGTGACTTATCTCATGAAGCACCCACGAAAACTCTGAAATGTAATTTTGACTAGATAGGATTACTTATTTGGGCTGTAATATTGGTTATCATGCAGCCTAATCCCGAGATATTTTAGTCACACCAGGATGCCCGTTTTTTAGTAAGCCTCGTTCCGGCCGCCGGTACAAATCCCACTTGTAGAAGGGAATTGCTTTAGTAGTATGATTTTTGCTATTTGTTTTCAATGCCTTTGTAATCCGAATATATTTTATGAAGAGTTTTCACAAAAATATCCTGCACGCGCTTTTTGGAAGAGAGCATCTTTAAATGTTGTACCTGACGGAAGTATATCTTGGAGTTTAATGAGTTTTTCGACTCCCGGATAATTTCGAATCCGACCCGCCGTCGTAATTGCACGTTAGGGTTTCCAGTCTCCAATCTGTGCTCATTCTACTTAAGGAAAATCATGCATTCATATATGCTGTCAAGAAGATCCCATATAGGGCTCATTAAATTTTAAGGTGGAGATTAACCGCGTTGTATACTTCATGAAGGGCATTAACAAACAGACAGATACGAGGTTATTTGAAGTTATTTCACTGACTTAGAAAATCTCATAATTACAGACTTTAAACTGCATGATTTCGTTTTTGAGTAGAAAAGCTGAAGAGAGTGTAATTTTTCACATAACGCTCACGGGAAGGGATGTTTTTGTACATGTTTCCTGTAAAATATGCATGGATTGATAAGGACATTTAAGAGCAATAGGAAAAATCCATACTACTTGAGCAGTATTTTTTAACCAGTATGATTTTCACCGGAAAGACTCGCATTAAAAGCCGGCACCCTGGCGTGACTCAACCCAAGTAATCCTTTCCAACCGGAGTTAGGTTCCAGACTTTCGATTTACGTCCCGTGAGATAAGTCCCCTGCTGCACAGGTTTCAGCCTCATGGTCTTAATTTTTGGCACTGTCGGCTTACAGCGTGTCTCGCTTTTCCCTCTACGAAAGGCGGTCCACCGTCGTGGATTTCTAGCCCATGTCGATGAACGACTCCACTTGCGCGGATCTATGCACTGTAACGAAAAGCAATTGCATCAGCGATGCTAGGCAGATTTTTTTTAATTGGTTGTCTTTCACAAGTGCGCAGTACGACGAAGTCCCAAAGGTCTAAAATGGCCGAAGGAGCAGACCGATATACCGTTTGTCTAGGCAACTATGCAGCGTTCGACGACCGCTCCTTTAATCTTTACCTTTGCGAATGTCTGACGTAATCCTTCACAGCTCTACCCCATTCCAGCCCCATGGCAGGCGCCATGTTTTTTGGCCGCCATTGGCGGGCAGTACGTGTGTAATATAAGTCCGTCGCAGTGCGTCCGTTCTCCTTCGTATTCCTCGCGCTCCTAGGAGGTGGTCCACAGTGAGTCACTGTTTCGCTCGCGACAAATGTTACGCGATCACGATCTGGCGGTTTTTGCAGCTTAAGCTCTCCCTCCACGCTTGACTACCTCGTCACCTCATGGAATGTCCCAGCATCCGCTAGACTGCATCCTCTTGACTTGTGTGTTTTTATGTCGCCTAATGGATGTAGTGATAAGGGAAGTTACGGCAGCGGTCGCTGCCAACACGGGTCACTTAGGCGAAGAATGAACTTGCACTCCGGTCTCATCTCCGCGGCTGAATCCATCATGCTGCTGTCAGAGCGCCATGTCCGAAGTGTCGGCTGCTCAAGCTCCCGATCGCTTGCGGAGTCCCCACTGCCTCATGCATGTCGCCTGCTGGCTGCTCGACTAATTCATCTCAACTACTTAGAAGCGGGTGGCCACCAACAGCGGCGTGACGCAGTTGGGACGAATCAAATCGATCATGTTTTAGACTCTTATGTTTGCTGGTAAAATTATGTTTTGCTATAGTGACAAAAGTGTCACAATGTCAGGATGTGTGTTGCGTCTTACTCCTTCTGGGACTGAATTTTGCTCGGATCCAGTCGAAGGTAAACTCCTGGTGTGACAATCCGGAAAGGGAAAAGATATCTGTTGGACGAATGTATTACCGCTCTGCTGTTTGGAGCAGTTGGATTCACCGCTCAAAACCAATGGACCACATGCGCGTTCAACTATCCCGCGACCTGATGACTGGTCAGGCAAGCAAGTCGGCGCAGGTGATATAACATCACTCAGGGTGGTAGGAAACCAAGGCAATGAAAATGTAGAAAAAATCCTCAGGAGCACGACAGACCCACTCCGAAAGTCATTTGATGTTCTATTGCATTTTTTTTCTACAGCGCGGTCTTCGACAATGGATAAGAGACTAAACTGTTCGAAATTTTAACCAGACAAGACATTCCAGAGATCTTTTCCCAGTTCATCGAATGTTTCGCATGAGTACCAGTGGGTTCCAATGGGGTTTTTGCCGGATCTTCAGGGCGGGGCGACGAGGGAAACTATGCTGCTGGAAAGGACGAATACGCTCTGGAAAGCCAGTAACTCTTTCTCTCTAAACATGATGCCATTGTCATAACTCGTCCTCCTGGTGGCATGCCTTTGACAAACTAGCCACCAATTCAGATAGCAGTTTTCAGACGGAACCTGAAGAACGCTGTTTCGAAGGATTTGCTCCATGTTTGCACGCGCTATGTGTTTGCAAATTAGATAAGACAGCATGCAAACTGGAGTTAATGTACCGGAATGCACATGGGGAACGATGGAGGACCCATTGATGAGCCGAACTCCTCGCAACTGCGTCATGCAGTGGCACAAGGTCGGCGAAACACGCGTGTCGGGAATTTTAGTTAGTACCTGTGTTGTTATTTTTGGTAAATCATTCAGTTTACGCACTACTAAGGGACTATCTCTGAGAGTTGACGAGGTAGGAAGTAATTAGCAGTGTTGATCCTTTCAACCAACGCAATTTCAGGCCTTTTTCTTGACAGAATGGAAATCAAGTGATCTACAGTACTGAAGAGGCTCGCCGGTTCCCGCTTCTGTGTTTGTTCTGCCGGTGACCACCGGCAGGTTCAATCAAAGCAAGCGGACCATGGCCGTCCGGTGGTCTGAAAAACCATATTTGGCCGTGAATCGCCAGACAGTGGTTGTGTGTGACTGCTCAATGGAGGCGGGGATAGTTTTCCATAGTTCCTGGACTGGAAACGCGATGTCTCAATAAAATACCCCGACACACCTCTTTAAGGCCGGACGATGATTGAGGCTTATTTGATGACGACCATCATTCACCATGTTCTAGCATTGCCGTGTCTGGTAAACCTTTTTCCAGGTACCTACTGTGCTAGGAAAAAAGGATAGTAGAGAAAAGGATTTCGTCGACGGAAAGATTTCGCGGCGCATCTTCCACAACAGTAATGCCCAGCCTCGATCGAGAGCGACTTGCTGAACGCTCTGAAGCTCTTACCCACCCTCTTGACGTCCAAAAACCAGTCGGTCTTGAAATTCCATTTCCTACTTTTTTCTGTCTCCGTGCAAGTGGCCGATTTTTCGACCAACCCCGCACTTATCGAACGCAGAACGTTTCCATGAAAATCATGGGCTTTGTATCACTGTAAAACTCAATTCCCCAGGCAAGTGCACGACACATTCGCTACAAGCCTTAGTCAGAAGAAGACCTGCGGTAGTCCCCCATGCGCCATTATTGTTGCTCCTGATCTTTTTGTCCAGTTTTTCATGTAACCAGCTTATATGCGTCCTGACATCTTTATGGCCAGAATTTGTAATATTGCACGTCTTTTACCCCCAGGATCCTTCAGACGTCACATGGTACTTCCTACTGGATCAATCTGGAAAGCATTCATCGGGTTCTTCAGTCACCCTCGCGTCGTTCACTTGCCGCTAATGGTCGCAAGCAGTCCTCAAAAGATCAGTATCCTTGCCTCTCCAAACCAGCATCAAAGGCTCTGCATTGTTTCAGCTTTTTTCTCTGTGGACTCCGAAAGCGACCATCCGACTGCGCCGCCGATCAGATCCCGGCTGCATCTTGTCCACCGAAGGTCGCCCACGACTATAGACTGCCTTCCTACGTTTTGCCCCTCCCAAGCCCCAATGTCGACTCTGCGGAAGCTACAGACATGAGCGGTGCAGCCAACACCGAGGAGACAGCCCGCTTGGAGCGCTTGCGCCGTGCCAAGCTCACTCTTCTCGACGAAAAGTCGAATCAACTGTTTTCTCTCCTGGCTGACCCCTCCTCCACCTTGCATGATGCCTTGGTGAAGTTCCTTGAACAGGCTACTGGGGTGCTGGTACTGGGCTGTTGCACAGAGAACGCTCTCTCTGAGGACACCACAGTGAATAATCAGTACATTCCTGCATCCTCACTCCAGCCGACGGCTCCAGCCTTCTCAGTGACAATTGTTGCCACGCAGCGAGAAGCTGTCAAACGCCTGTTTTCCTCTGTCACAATTGAGCCTAGCAGCGTTGGTGAAGACGATACAAACTGTTCCGGTGTGGAGGCGTTGCCACCAGTGAGCCAGCTCTCTGCGGCCCTCGAGACGGTTCTAACAAAAGCAGGAGCCCTAGAGAGTTGTGATCTGCAGGCCTTACGTCTTGGTGTGGGCCTGCAGACTGAGGAGATCAGATCGGCTCTCTCGGAACTCACAGAGTAGAGGCAATCACCCGTCTATTCCTCCTCCCCTCCCCCTCCGTCGGCCTTCTCAGATCGCCCCGCTGTCCTCTTCGTCCCACAGTCTGGTGATACAAAACCCCGGACAGCTGCTGTTCCAGGTGCCTCGTCTTCCGCGCTGGCCCGTTTTCAAACTTTCTTCTATACTCACGCGTTTGTATACAAACGAGCCGAAGCTGCCTGTGGTCTGCATTTTCTTTTATCAGTTTCGCGGCTTCTTCGGTTGCCCGCCTTCTTTTAATTTTCGTATCTAGTCACATGTCTATTTTCTTTTGATGATTTTGCCTTCGCTTGTACCTGTACGGACTACTACGCACACTCATGTAGATGTTAAGCCCTGTCCCACCCATCTACCCTAACCGCTTTAACTTCTCTGAAACGACCGCATCCCCTTGCTTGCCCACGCAGAACTTGCGTCGATCTCTATCGCGCCAATCAATGGCACTCTGATTTCTATGAAAAAGTTCTGATCTTTCGATGGCTAATGTCTGCTGAAAGTAGGGAAGGCGTTGGTTCCTGTTTGCTGCGGATTCACGGGGGGGGGGGGGGGGGGGGGGAGAAGCGGGACCCATGTTTCCCAATTTCGGTAATCCGGAACCCCTCTGTCCGGCAGTCACTATTGTGGGCTTCAAATCTGTCAGTAGGAACTTATTGTATGGGTCGCAAATCGCATCATTATCTTACAAGGTTTAGTGAATGTCCCCTCGTGGTAATTTCGTCTAAAAGTTCTGGCAGGCGTGACATGCCAACTCGTTTATTGTGTCCTTAGATATAATTTGTGGAAGGTGGTGTTCGTGTGGCCTAGGTTGCGGATTTACTTCAACCTTAGCAAACGAGACCAAGCCCTGCTTCTCAGTTGAAGGTGAAATACGCCGACAGGATGGGCTATTGTGTAGAGGAGGGTGTAGTTGCGGCAACCATTACGAGTCGGAGACGCTAGCACGCCTGGAATATCAATACTAGGGTATAATTGATTGGGAGCGCTTGTGATAAACTCGTGGGAGGGTGTCAGTGGCAGCGATTAGCTCTCGCCATAATGCACGTTGGCTAAATTTGCCCGAATGGATGTTGTCATGAGCCGCGGCGCATCGGCCACCCGTCCGCTGTTAGATGAAAGCTGACGTAAGAGCGGGCACCTACAGCGTCTCCCGATCTTTCGTTGCTGCAGAGCACATAGTTTGGTTCTGAAGCAGTGACGGTCTGCGTACATTCTATGCAAATGCATCCATCACTACCCTGCATGGTGTTTAGTAATCGCTACGGATTAGGGGGCCGATAGTGACATCGAACCACATTGCGCAGTCCTAAAGTCCAGAGAGTCAATTTACACCCTAGTAACTTTGAATGTAGACAAAATATGAACGCTGCTAGTGGAAAATCAAGGTGCATTGCTTGAACGTTTCTGTATAAAAGGTAGACCGAGAAATGGATTCATCAGTCAGCTCTCCGGCTGGCCCAGTGAGCCCTGGAAGCATCTGACATTAGGGGACGAGCGGCCACACCGCCTTCGGCAAGACTAACTGGGCCTACTGTAAATCCTGTCCAAGTTAAAGAATCAGTGCTTTGTTTGCTCTATGGTAAACTACTCTTTCGAAGCCACCATGCTATTTGACAGAGGAAGAAAGGTACGACAGCACAGGGTAGCCAGCTGGTTGGGTTAACCCGGGACCACTGCTGTGCGATGACTGGAACAATCGGACACAATGACTGGTTATCAGCGGATCCTGGGGACCGGTCGTCCAGTGATGCGAGGCTGTTGAAATGTACGCATTGTACTCGGTTCGCACCCTTCTGCTTCGTAACTCGAAAGTGGGTTTCGTGTGAGGATGGTTTTGAAGAAGTTCGATTTAAAGGCAAGAAGACCGTTGCGCCGTGGTTAAATTAAAATCATAAACGGGCCCATTGGAATTGGCATATGCGCCAGTTGCACATGACGCTCTGTCTGATGGGGTAAGAAGGTCAGGATCCAAGAGTCAGGTTTTCGATTGCGAAGGACTGAGGAATGCATCCAGGCTTGGAAGTCGATGGGCGAACAATTCGGCGACGGGGTGAGTACTTCTAAATGTCCCAGGTGAAAGAGATTCCAGCCATGTTTAAAAGGTTGCCTGGAGCTCGCGAAAACGTCGTCCGCTCAACCTAAATGAGGACTGGATTGATTTGCAGTAATTGGAGGTGCTGTGGTTGCATCTGTTCCCACTTTTGTCAAACCTGCCAAGACCAGTCTTCCTGGGTGACAATGCACTGGATCATCAAAGCTGCGCCTTTCAGGGTTTCAAACGTCCTCCTAACATCAATGTCGTTTATTGTTTACTTGAGTCTTCTGGCTTCACTTCGGTAGGGCACCTTTTGGATTGTTTTTGTTATGGCCCGAAAGGAGGAACAGAATGAGAGCCGGTTCGGAGAACAAGCACTTCGCTGGCAGCCTGCGAACACGAGGGGTTACAACTCGTCAGAAAGACGCCTTATTTATGTTGGCCCCTGTGCGTTCTGGAACATTTCGGCCAGTGGCGTGCCGGTTGCGGATTGGCCACCGCGTGCGCGGGAATCCCCCCGCGGAAGTCTCGAATGCTCGACTAGCCAATAATTGGGCCGCGCTAGTGGGCAGACCCACCACACTCGCTCAGCGCGATAGTACACGCCGGTCGGTCGTCTAACTGCACGCGTGTATCACACCGTCGGCTTCGTCTTCTGTTCAGCGCGTGGTCGAGTCCCTTTGGCCGTGACTCCACGCCGCTTGCGCTCTCTGTAACAGATTTCAGCGGATACTTCTCAGCGCAGCTGGAATGCAAGCGACCTCCTCGAAACAGGCCGTTGTGTTCTGTTCCTGGAATATTTTAAAGTGAGAACAAGTCGTTCATCTGGTTGGGTTGCTTGCAGGACGCGTTGACGCTGGAACACTGCATGGGGTAGATTCAGGCAATGCTAGCGAGTAATTTACCCTCTCCTTTTTTGTTCACTTATAGTACTCCGAAGTCAAATAACCGAAAGAAAAACAAGTCGAAAAGTGTGCCGTTGATTGGGTTATCACCGATTTAGCAGGGTTCACTGGAGGTGCGGTTTTGTCCAACAGTGTATTGGATGTGAACTCTAGGTCGCATGGTCTTTAAACTGTTTGCAACGATCGACAGTAGAAGCACAGCTCGCCCATGTTTAACGACTCGTAGAGTTGAAGGCCACCGCAGCTGCCAGAGGAAGATTCACTTACAAGCGCAGTAAACATGCGCACACAAGGAGTCAAAGAATAACTGCGTGATGCGACTCAACGGTTCTGAGCCCTTGTGTAAAAAAGCACGATCAGTGATACCATGAATCAGTCAAGCCATTGCAACCGTAACCCACAGGGCATTTGCAGAGCGTTGTCGTTGCGTGTATCCGCTGAACTAACTGGTCTGCAGTGACCACTGCGCGGGCATCTAAGAGGTAATCTTCACAATTATGCCCATCGAATTCATGCTACTGAAATACTACAGGAGGAGGAGGAGGCTTAGATTGCGTTTTTAAAGACACATGAATCCGTAGAGTTGCGCGGCACATTGCCTCACATAGTTCGCCTGATCCATCATGTTGAGACTGCCCTGCCATTATGTAAATCATGTTCAGTGGGTGCTACTAAAACTTTATTGCAACTTTATTTCACGAACTTCCAATAATTAATGGATGTTTTCAGATAGTTGAAAAATCGACGTGAACCAAGTTGCGGTCTGTAATCTGCACTATCGCCCACTCCTCCTGCCATGCGAGCATCTAAAGTCGCATGCGTCTTT
>CACRXP010000493.1:404595-472157 GCA_902702965.1 Spirometra erinaceieuropaei
CAAACTACTACCAGAACCCCGCGGCTACGACAAAGGCGCTGCCCTCTCTCCGCCGACTCGAAACTCCTGGGGTACGAGAGTCGATGGGGGATCGTAGGTGGCTGTCCTTTTAACCAGAATCCCCCGGGCTGTTCTGCGCTGGAGGCTGTGTAAAAACTCTCGCTTGCCCGCAGAAAAGTCATCGCCCTTTAAAAGGCATTAATTCCTGCTTCAGCCCCGGCTTTAATGTTGCCGTTCGCTCTCCTGCTGCGCCTTTCTCGCGCCCTGTGCACCCTTTTATAACCTGCAATAAGTCCGGCCCAGAGACCCCTCCTGACCTTTTGACCATTCCCTCAGCCCATTACTTTGACGCCCTGCTGGGCAATGCGCGCCTGACCGTTGCACAGAATGTCTCCACCAAACAAAACGTGTCCATCCTTTTGCTGATTTGTCATGTTTATGTGCGGGTCTGAAGCTGCCTACCGCTTTCCGAAACTGGTTTATTTCGCAGGGACCGCGTCATATCTGCTAAATGACAAAAAGGTTTCAGTCCGTGATGGAGGATCCGCGGGTACTATGTCACCGAGGTGTAAGCACACGATCTTGTCCCACTCTTCATACGAAAGGGAAGAAGTTTAATCGAAGGAACAAAAAAGTAGCTCAATTGGTTTTGTATCTTAGCTTTAAAATATTATTAGAGACGAGGACAGGACGAAATACCGAATTAACGGGGATGTTGCATGTATATGGTGGACGATGACGTCGTCATAGGCCAACGGGATCAGGCGTTGTTGTCCTGAACTATTCAAAAACCGTTTCCCAACACATACAGTTTGTGATAGAGAAAGAAAACAAGCAGATGGCCTCCTTTGACGCCCTCGTCTATCGCAAGGCTGTGGCGCCTTAAAAATCACCATGTTCAGGAAAACGACAAAAAGAACGAAAGCGTTCAGCTTGAGCAGCAGCCACATAATCAGGCGCAAACGGTTTGCTTAAGGACGCCTTGAGATTCATTGCAGTTAGAAAGGAGAAGCAGTTGCCAGATAACAATATCTTCGGGGAATATTCAGAATGAGTGCCTACCGCGCAACCTCGTTAACCGGTTCATGCAAAAGACAAGGCAGAGAACTAAACTGCAGCCGACTCATACTTAGACAAGCGCTACCATGCGTCGGGAACTTCTCGAAAGCACTCAGACTCCCTCTTAAGCTGTCTGGATTTGTAGAGGAACACTGGATAGAAGCAAGCAACCAGGTCCAAAAAGTGATAGGACTGAAAAACCCACTGTCCCCGCAAGAAGCGTCTGGAGTCACTTACTGAATTCTGTCCAACTACAGGCAAATCGACTGCGCTTCAGTGAAGCAGGGGGGGGGGAGGGCAACTCTGGACGCGGATGGTAGAACGCGCACCGCCAGTGCAGAGGAACAAAGATAAACCTGAAGTTGCGGCTTGTTTGTCGGGATCCGACCGCACCTGCACGGGTGGGGTGAGGCTGAAATTCTTGAGAGAAATGACAACCGCGTGAAACAACAGCTGCCTCAGGCATGCCTTTTTGCACCATAAGCCATTAATAAATACAAAAATCGTACCGCCTTCCCCATGCGATGCTAACGTTTTGCCGGAACACAATAATGATTCAGGCGGAAGCACGCGAGCGAACACTGCATCAAGTTGAAACAGCGGTGAGTGAGACGACCAAACGATTACCATGGTGATCGCCAGCACCGAGTAAGAGAATCGCAGCCATCAACGACTCGGAAATGGACCATAGGGTCGTAAGCGTGAGCGGCCGGCTCCTAATGTGGGAGCTGTTAATTTTATTTGGCGTGTCGTGGCTTAGCAAACAACTCTCACACTTTACTGGCTCACTACCTATGTAAATTGCTGTCTGGGGTAATGGGTTCGAAGGTAAATCGGAAGCGTCAAGTGAATAACGTTCCTGTTCCACTGATCGTGTCTTCTACACTCAGCGACTTCATAGAAAATGGGTTAGCAACCAATGCTTTGCGGTGATTCATTCTCAGACAAATAAATTTGCATAAACGCCCGAGGCTCCTGAGTACGTGATTTGTTCATGGGAACTTAGGGCCTACAGGCGGAAGGAGGATGGCTGGCCCACTATTGCTATCAGTAGTTGCGGCCGTCGGACTGGAAGACAGGGCGCGAAGAAAGCGCATCACCACTGGCCCATGACCTAATTTAAGTCAGCTTAGTGCAAATCGTATTCTTCGCATAAGCCCCAAGCGCTGCCGACTGACCCTAATTCTCCGATCCCTTTAGTGACCTAACGACTTTTCGTGCGACTACGAACCTTGATTTCTCCTGAACAAATCATGTTGCAGAAGCCACAGTCGACAAACGCACACGATTGTTCGTCGTCAAGTCGGTTAAGGCTGTGCACAGATAATTGGTGCAGTAATTTGATGATGGACCATGAAAAAAGATCATTTGACATGTCGTCGATTAAAATTGTACTATCTGGAGGTCGGTCATCCGTAGGCAATTTGCATCACTGACCTCTATTGCTGGACGTCACGAACGGCGGAGGACTTTGCTCCCACATGATGGCCGCCTGAACAAAATCCAACTTTGAAAAGCCTGTCATCTTAATCAGTAAGTGCACCTAATTAGTGAAATAGGCACGGCAAAAGTACAGTAGGTGGGCTATCTCATGGAATGCCAACCGAAATTCCGAAATGCGTTTTCGTTTCGAAAAGATTAACTAAGTAGGGTTGCTAAACTAGTCAGCCTGCAACATAATTCTATGATATTTCAGTTACCCCAGGATGCCAGATTTCGAATAAATTTCCTTCCTGCTGCATGCAAAAACTACACTCTGTAAAAAATGACTATTTAAGTAGCAGGAATTTTTCTAATTGATTTTCGATGCTCCTAAAAGTCCAATTATATTTCATAAAAAACATGCATAAACATATTCACTCGTTTGTTCATTCTGTAAAAAAATTAAGTCGTCCTCCGATCTTATACTCGAAGGAAAGGTATAATTCGGTTTTCAAAAACTTTTCCAATTCCCGAATAATTTTGAACCCGCTCTACCGTTGCACTTAGATTCAGGGTTTCCAAACTACAAGCCGCATATTTTCCGCGTTTGGAAAACCAGACATTTCTCTACGGTAATAAAGGGGGATCATATAGGGCTCATAAAATTTAGCAGGGGATTGGATCCATATTGCTAACTTTACAAGCCGTATTAGTAAATGCAGAGACATGAAGTTTTGTGAACGGCCCTTTCAGGGTATTTATAAGTCTTACGATTAGAAACTTTTTAAAACTGAATTATATCCCTCCTTCGAGCATAAAATTAGAAAAAGACGTACTTTTCTACCGAATGAGCAGAAGAATGAATATTTTATACATATTTTCCATGAAATATAATTGCACTTTTAAGGGTATCGAAAATCAAGAAGAAAAATGCATGCCCGTTAAATAACAATTTTTACGGAGTATAGTTTTTGCATGCAGCCGGAAACAAATTCGTTCAAAAGCCGGCATCCTGAGGTAACTGAAGTATTATAGAATTGTGTTGCAGGCTGACTAGTTTAACAAGCTTACTTAATTAATATTTTCGAAACGAAAACGCATTTCAGAATTTCGCTTGACATTCCATGAGTTAGCCCACCTACTGCATATGCCAGGTCAAGAACCACGTAACGCACTGGTTGATATACTGTTAGTTGGAATTGCTTTCATCTTTTTATGGACACTGGAAGCCAGCCTGGTGGATGTGTCGCGTTCCTTCAAAGGACTCTTTGGTTAGTTAGGGAATGTGAATCCCGTTATCACAGGTAGCCTTGTCCCAAAATTCCAGGGGGTGCCAGTGTTAGGGCCATGGAGGTTAGCGTTAGGTTTTGGGTTAGAGTTATGGATGGGAAGGTTATGGTCAGGTTCAGTGTTAGGACACGGAAGTAAGCACCACCCTGGAATTTAGTGCGAGACCACCTGTACTACGGGCGACATATATAGTTCCGTGTTCGGCCGACAGTTTTGCTTAGGTCTTTGGCAATATCACTGTTGCGTGAGCAGGTGAAGTAGCAACACGACCACCTACTCTGGAGCGTGAGTCGTGTCTTCTGAGGAGGAATTACTTCAAAAGATGCCGCAGCTATTGCCTACCGGCCTCGCGTCTCCTGATTAACGCGTCTGTAAGCAGCATCTTCCCTTATGACTCAGCCTTCTCGAGTAGTCGGTTCTGCTTGACGGAGGGGAGAGCTGGAGACCAAAGAAAACACACCGACTCGTTGGAAACTTGGACATCTTATCTCATCTCTTAGGATTTCTAAAGATCTGACCACAGTAACCTTCATGTTGAATTACAGGACAGGTGTCGCAGAAAAGCATGCTTGACGCTCATTTTGAATTCGGACCTTGTGAGCCTATCTTTGTCCAGTTCTATCAAGAATGGATTTATCTCAATTTTAACACACGCGCACGGAACTGAGTCTATTGAGAAATGAGCCCTTAAATCAAATAGCCTCTAGAAGCGGCGTTCCTGGGATAAGTCCCTCACGGAATGCAAACCTGTTCGCCGGGAAATCTTTACTCGAAACCTGTCGCTTCAAATAGTGAATTCGATTATCGGTCTTCGGAACAGAGAGTGTTTTGTGCGCATCGTAGTGCTTCTCTCTCTTTTTGGAAACTCCTAACTACAAATAGTGTTTTCCCTAACATCGGCGCATAGCCAATCCTCCAAGACCTGACAGTTCATATTGTACACTTTAAAGGCGGGGCGGTCCCTTTTTACTTTCTAAAAGTCTTTCCCATGCATTACCTCTCTTTCCTCCCGATAGGTCCTCACATATTGTCCTCTTGTCCAGTCAAAGGAATAGTGAGGATGCATATAGAATCCACCTCGTTGTTAGCTACGGCAGATGTAAATCTTTGAAAACTCAGTTAAAGCCATCCTAGGTAGGAGCTCTATCAGGAGCACACTTATTGGCTCTGACACTAGTCAAAAGGGGCATTAGCATCAAACAATGTTGACGAGGGACTCATCTGCTGTTCGCTCAGGTCTCGATAGTTCTTCAGGCACACGTGACAAGGACCAAAACACGCTAGAAAATGTAACGGTATTTTGCACATGAAGCGGTCTATAGTAAACTGGACTAGCACACCGTCTACCCCACTCTCTCCCGAACATTTTTTTCAAGGTCAGGCTACAAATTAAAGTAACTACATTTTGGTCCTTGTATCTACACAGACCTGATTTGGAGAAGAAGTCACGAACCTTCGACCGGGACAGCTTTATTCAGGCCCAATAGTAAGTTTGTCCGTCTAAGGCGACAAGCACCCCGTTTCATGGAGATTGGCCAGCTGTAAATTGCACATGAAATTTTTTACGATTGCAGGTTCTTGCGGGACACCTATCTCACTCGCTCCCTCTCCTCGTCCCACACCCACCATATGTTTACTGATGAGAGAAAATTCGGGAAATTGGGTGTGAGTGTGGGCTCGGTAGTTGTAAAGGCCAAGCATTCCATCCGCGCATGTCACACAAGGCCTCGTCCCTAACTTCACACAAACCTGGCAACAAAGAGAAGCGGTTGCCAGACCTCGCATGAACGTGATGGCGATAAGGACGACACAGAGAGGACGTCTTTATAGTTTGACCCTCATTTCAAAGGGAAAGGGCTATCGGTTAGTTAATATCCTTCAAAGCCATTATTGTTGACTCGTCATGATAGTTTTAAAGGGTGTACGGCGTTTTATGACGGGGAAAGTGAATACGTAATCCAAGTTGGATCGGGCCAAGCCCAACACTAGACGAAATATGACACAATTACTAACGTGATATGATGCCTTTATTTAAAGCATGCCGAAGGAAAACAGCCCTAACCGTCACTAACGATGTCGGAAAGCTACCTAACATACTTGTTTTATGGATATTGGGTGGCGTTCTAGCAAGTGCTCTTATGTGTGGACATATAACCAGGCAGATTCAAGTGATACCGTAACGTAACATCAGTGAGCAGGCTTGGCCCCCCGAAAACGAGCCGCGCGGTAGATGCGCTGGAACAACACAGGGGACTAGATCGGAGTTCAGCAGGCGTTGTTGGGAATGCGCACCCACAGTATCCATCGACATTTGGGGCTTGGCGTGTGGCGGCTGGCCCATTTGCCGACTCACGTCGCACCAATTGGGATCCATGCCGCCCCCACTTTGTTAAAAGTCCTGGTCAGTGTGCGTTCTGAACCAGGGGTGTGGTGGTATACCTAGGTACGGGTTTTCGCCGTGCCATGCACCTATGCCCTTTTCCGACTTTGGTCGTCTTGCCTTGGCCATGATACCAGATCCTGGTGGGTGGGGAGGGAGAGTGCGGTCGATGCTGCGCAAGTCTGCTATCAATTTAAACTAATCCACTCGCAAGTCAGCGTTCGTCCTCTCACCCTGCCGTGGAGCACACGGTGGGCATAGTCGAAATCAACAGTCGAATTGCTGTGTAAGTGGAAGAAGGGAGCAGCATGCGTGGACTCGGGTTACATGGCTATTACGCCGTACGTTCCATCCACTTGATCTCGCGCCGCAGACAAAGAACTCAGGCAATTAGCCCGCATGGTATGCCTATTGTTACAAGGGGTTTCGTCCGCCGAGTGTGGTAGTTGCAGAGAGGACGAGAGGTTCTCGGACGTTCTATCGACTTCCCAGCTGAAATGGGGGTCGTGAGTGTCTAAGCAGGACACGCTGGGACAGGGAAATGCAGCCGCAGTGAGGGCGCGTGGGTGACTTATTGTAAAGATATTAGCTCTGTGGTGTAGTGTGGTCGTCTTGACGTTGCGGCTATGGACGCGAGTTTATCAAGGGCAATTCAGACCTCGAAGGCAGGTTGGCAATGTAGGCATGTTGAAGGAGCGTGAGCCCTGACGGCCGACAGAAGACCATAAGCTTGCGCTGTTCGGGCTCGTTAATCACCAGAATAAACTTAATGGACTGGTATTCAGGTCACGAAGACAACATATTAGCGCGGTTTGAAGTACCTAATACGCAAACGCCACTTCAGGAACCAGCAAATGGGAAAGCGTGCACGTCCAGCATATGAACCGAGGATAGTCACTGCGTGAAAATCCAAACATCCAAATGTGCACAACTGGATGACTGACTAACCAAAAGAATGACCTCCTGAGGTACTATTGGGGATTCCATCACAGACTCGAGAGCTAGGTATAATGCCTCCAGACTCTTTTGTCACGGTAAAGCACTACGAACAAGCCTGTTTTCCACACACTTTTGTCTCTATCAAAATCGTCTTCCTTCTTATGTAATACGGTCGCTGATGAGTGCGAAGTTCGTGTGGGAATGCCTGGACAGACCTACCTAACTGCTATGCAAAGTTATTAACGAAATCCACACATTATTGATCCTGTAATATCAAGATCCGGTATCCCTGGTGCCATGGGTTTGGATCTAACCGAAACTGCTAAGCTTTCCACAGTTGGGCGCTCAGTTCTATCTTGTTTTTCTTTAAGAGCATTAGTCAGACGGTGCAGAAAAAATCCTGGTGTTCTTGCGACACGAGCCATTGGAGTGTATTCTATTGCTGTCCTACTAAAGAGGTTGCAAAATACTGAAGATAATGGTGCTCACGGTTTTCCATTAGTGGGGCTACGTGGACTAAACACTTTCCTTTCAGTACACTCTGACGTGTCACCCCCATCGGGGATAACCAATGACGGTTCATTGCATTGGAATTATTGCCATCTTAAGCCACAAAAACTTTAGCCATAGTCTTAAGATATGTCCTAGCTGAAATTGCAGACACGTGTTTCTTCGATTTTTTCCTGCGAGGAAATCGACCCTTCATTAAGTTATCAAGCTTCCCTAATGCGATTTTGGTCTATGAGTATCCTGATTTTTTAAGCACGAGGCTTTTGATTTCATCACAAATTTTTGTAAGCCTGGAGTAGAATTATACTCATGTCTGATATTTGGGTCGTCGGCAACGATGAAGTTCGCTGCCACCACATGAGGTGGGCATAAAGGTGGTTCACGCACTAGTCTGTTGCAATGAAACTGACTTGCATGTCTTCTATCTCACCGTATATGCCAGTACTCGTTGTGCTCCAGTGCAGGATATGGCCACGATTACTGCCGGCAGGATTGGGCGCAGTAGCTGACACCTACCAGCAGCCTGCTGAGGCTTGTCATATGCGATCTTGTCCCCAACTCCACACGAACCAAGCCTTAGCCGGCGCCATAAAAACTACATTAGGGAGGAGCCTTGCGGGCCGGTCCTCTGTCTTGGGGAGAACTGGGTTATCCTGGCAGCTGGCAGCATCCCAAGCCACGACCGTCAATGCGTAGCGTATTTGATTGTATTAGGCGAAGAGTTTGGTCAACCTCACTCTCCTTTCTGTTTGCAACGTTCCAGCGATCTTTGCAAACAGAATTGACCGAAGATGAGATTTGGCCTCGAGTAATCTCTCGGTTTCTCCGACACAGTGGCTTTGCATGCAACTGCACCAAATCCAATTAGCAACTCCAAACGATTCATGACGGGGCATTGGCTCTCATTACTTGGCGCCTGGTGGGTGCCTCCAGTATTTTGTAACATCCAATTTCAGTGGTGCTTGAAGACGGTAGATGGTCATCGGGATGCTCTTGACGCACAACAGCGTTCTCCGGAATTTGAGGACGATTGGAGGTGATCCGTCGTCTCGTGTTTATACGTACCGGTTGAGAGAGTTGGCGCATAGAAAGGCATGACCACTGCTTGCAGCAGTAGGCATGACTACATGGCACGGAGAATAATCCCAACCGACGACTGACTTGGGTCTACTGAGAAAGGTCGTGAGGCTTGAACATATAACACTGACAAGAATGCAAGAGCGTCCGGCACGTGTTGGACAGTATTATGTGGGCAGGCTTTTTGAGGTGACGATGCCGCGTGGTCCCGCATTTGTCCCCATACTCATTCAAAAAGCCCGTCCACAAATAACCGGCTATCTGCAAACCATTTAACTTGGAAATCTGCTCTACTGTACAGTTTGGCTGACTACATGTTAATGCTAGCGTAGTAAAAATCTAGAGGTAAACTCTGAGATCTTGAAGGACTTTGGCTCTCTACCATCACTTCCGGCGATCTATCGCTGTGCAGGAAAATTCATCTAAGTAGTTATATTCTCAAGCCCAACTGTTTATGGAGACTGCAGCCTCCACAGGAATAGTCACCTGGGAAAGGAAAAACGAACGTCAAGCTGCAGATCGTTGTCCGGTTCCCGACCGTGGGGCTCTGAGGCGCCGGCGGTACCACTTGCAAGTGATTGGACCTTTTCAAAACAGGCGTTAATCCGTCCTGTCCCCCGCCTGCGAGGACGAGTTACACGTATCTTACACCTAGCTTGTACGAACTAAAGAAACAAGGAGGTGGTTTTTGGTGCTCGCTTGTCCGCAAGAACTCATCCTGGTTTCTGCTCATTTATCGAAAATAACGCTAGTAAACTGGAGCAAACTGCGGTAATCAAAAACAGACCGACCACAAACATTGGTCGGGTTAGCTATCATATGCGTTAAAGATAGGCAAATTCGCAGAACGTCACCATCCTTTGGGGGGGGGGGAGACACAATAGATCCGCTCTACTCCAACCCTCAAAGGTCTAGTAGAGGAAGTAGCGGTCGTTAGTAAACACTGAGATCTGACACCAGAACTGCCCTTCGCAGCATCATCTAACACTCACAAATGTTCTGAAGGCCTATGGTGCTGCAGTCATGCTACATGCTGGAGTATACGCAAGTACTGGCAGATATAGATGTTCGTCGACGTGGTGATTGTGGCTGAACTCGTCGTAGAACATCAATTGTCATGTGCGCTCTAAGGCAGGGGAGTTCTCGGGGTTGGTGATGTGCCGGCCAAGTGGAATCGGTCCGCTGTAGGCACAAAAGGATTGGGCGATTTTCCTCCTCCCACTCCTGCTCCGCTTCCGCTGCCCATGCTGACTTTCCCTTGGTAGATATGTGCCTGTCCCACTGACTGGTGCGCCAGCGGGTAGAAGTGCCTCTCGGGGCGACTCGTCACCACGGCACGGTAACCCGTGATGGGTGGGGGGACTGAACTGTCTGGAGGGATGACCTGGCTTGTGGACGGTTGACATGCGGCAGCGTCTGTTTGGTTCGGCTTTGCGCTCGTGCTTTGGAGGCCTGGAGCTTGAAACACCTAAATCAGGGAAACTGGTTAACTGATGCGTGTGATTAATCAACAAAAGCACGATTTCTGAAAAACTCAATATTATTTTGGTCAGATTTGGTTATGTAGCCCCACCTGAAGTAACCAAAACCCAGCCAACTGTAATACAAGACCGGTGGTAGTAGGTTTAGAAATAGTTGCCTTAACCCCTAACCCTAACCCCTAGCCATAGCACCCAACTCTGCCCCCTAACCCCAGCCCCAACAGTATTGTGTCCATCAGGTGGGGCTACATAATCACATATTACCTATTTTTTATGTCTTTTTGGGTTTCCTCTATATCTAGGGTTGTCTGTTTCTTAATCAGATGGTTTTGTTAATGTACTGTCATCGATTTCCGGAGCATTTCTGCGAACGCGTGGAAATTGCGCAAGCTTTGTCATCATGTGCAAATGTTGGTTGCGATTGGTAGATAACAGAATTTCGCTTGCACGTATAGTGATAAAATACGCGATTTAAAAGATGAAAGCTTGCTTATCTGAATCCTTATTTTTTCAAAAATGGTCTGATTATTCGTTTAAAATCGTCCAGAATTACAACAGTCAAACAAATACAACAAATCTTGATTTGGCATTTAAATAGCTAGATCCTGTAAATTGGTAGCTCACCGGAATCCTTCTGTCTCCATGGAGGTGGACACTGATGGATTACTTAAAGGTGCTCTCTCTCTCTCACTCTCTCTCACCTATTAGATAAATTGCATGCTGTCGACTATGTACTACGTAATGGATTTAACAGACATCGACTTACGGTGCCTTTGGTTTTATACACTGACTTATGCGTGACCGCCGTCGCTATCGAGTTTGTCCACGACAGCCCCATGGGTGCAAGGTTCTTCTGGTTGGCACGAGTAAAAACGTGTCTTGGTATGCTCTCTGTTGTAGTTGTCTCAACGGAAGGCCGTCGACGTGGTGGCTCTTGTACAGCTTGCGTTAGCTGCGTCTGGGACGGTTGGGTTTGCTGATTCTTCTCTATAGAGAGTTTCGCGATGTTGAGAGCCTCATCAAAGTGATTAGGGGATGCCTCCTGCCGTGAGACTTGCTTTTCCGTCGTCGCCACCATGGGAACCTCTTCATCGTCTTCTGACCCTCCGTGTTCCTCCCCCTCCTCTTCTCCTTCAGTTTCCTTCTCCTCTGTCTCAGAGACGCAACCTTCTAAATTTACGGTGACATTGGTGGGATCTGGATTTTCCGATTTCAATTTATCACGAAGTTTCCGAAAGTATGCGTGTTGCAGTAGTTCTGAGCACTTGCTTCTCTGAGAAGGATCCATCATTATACATGCCTGGAAAAAGGATGAAATAAAGGTCAAAGTGACTATTGTTGGGGTTTAATACACCGATCCTGATGGCCTTGGATCAGTTCCCTGAAGTAAGTAGGTAGGTTTTGGGTAGAACATTTGGCAAGGATTAGAAAGCAGTGTATTTTTAGTCGAAGGGCCGACGATCGCGATTCCATTTATATAACTTAAATACGAAAGTAAGGAACAATGGCCGGTTTGCGGCAACAAGTTACGGCTCTTTGTTCCGTAATCCAAAAAACTTTTAAAAATAGCATTTTAAGAAACTCCAAAAATTAAAGTAATGTACACTCATTTTAAGTTCCAAAAAGTGTTGATTGACATTGTGTCCTGAATTATATAAAAGTTACTTTCATACCTTAAGAAAATTGAATTCGGCATCAGTGATCTTCGGGTGCATGCCCTCGAACTTCACCTCCAAGGGTTCCTAAAAATTGCATCAAATAGAAACTTAGCACTTAGTGGAATTTTCCTTTTCATTGTTTTAGCCGTTTTAAGTCCCCATGGAACCATTATGAGGAAACAAATTATTTTTTATCTTGAAAAGTTAGTACGCACTCATCACGTTTCCTATCATTTACTTTCTAAACCTAATGTATTTGGCAGAGGGCCAATTAGCTCTCCAAATATAACTATTCCGTCCAGTATTACACCCAACAAATGCTCGTAAATGGATAAGAGTTTGTGACTAGGTAAATATTTCCAGTGTTGTAAAACCCGAAAGTTAAACCCAGCGTCCGGAATTTTCTGGTTCTGAAGGGTTAGACGTCCTTCTCCTAACCTCTTTTACTACTTTTGGCCCGATAAATGGCCTTGTATTCAGGAAAACGAGATTGATGCTGATCGTGCCCGGGTCTGATGTAAGTTCTACCTTGTTGATCCACAAGTTATACTATCACCAACAGTGTCCCTCCCTCTGGTTCCGCAGTATCGACTAACTTCCCCGGTAGGAAACGGATATGTGTACCCCCAAACTATGGCAGAAAGTCACCTGCAATACAGGAATGATGATGATAGAGGCCGTTTGGAAGAGAGAACGTGGCGTGCTTACATGTACAGACTGTCAAAATCGTATTTGCTTTACGTGCCTGTTTTAATGTATTGAAAAAGGCATTTTGTAGGAAGATAGTTCCCGGGAAGGGCATTGATGACCGTCTCCTATCACTTAGTCATAGAAGGTGGATGGAGTTCTGAGGTATGGATTCTGTTACGCATCGCAGCAATAAGTTTCGCGTGTTACTCATTTAGGCTGACAAGTGCTATAAACATACAACTTAGGAAGTTCGCGTTCCATGCGCACGAGCAGGCCTCAGTTAACTTCTGCAAACAATTTCAACCCATTTGTTTTGGTTGCTCGGTTGGGAAATATCGACAATATCATCCGATTCTTCTTGTCATTTTTCAACGTCATTTCAATTCTGAAACCGAGCGTCCCAGTGATACTACTTCTTTTTTTCCAATCCAACCCCGGAAATGCCCCATTTCCGCATTTGAAGGCTGAAGTTGTATGTCCTGTTTAAATATGACTCAAAACTAAGCTGTGGTCTGAGCGCCGTTGGCGATTACTGCTCATGCAAATTAACTGCATTCAAGATTGTCTTGATGATCTCAGCAGAGGAGTGCGTTGAGTGGGTGGACGCACGAGAGTGTTGTAAAGGACGAGAATTTAAAAAGCTGACTTGATGTAAAAAAGGAAAGGTAACTGGTTTGCCAGACCTCAAGTCGGGAAAGAACACTGCCTCTCATAGACCTATGAAATTGGTATACTGATCGGAGCCCAGTAGCGTCGATTGAAAATAGTCTAACAAGTTTGCGCTAAATTTGTGTTTTGAGTTCTCGATGCCTAGTCAATTTTGTATTTTTTGCAACTACCCATCCCCACCTATTGGTGAAGACAGCTACTAACAGGTGCATTTGCATTTAGCTGACAGGTAATTTCTGCGCTTGTCCGCCTGGCTCTGGCTTGACAATGACACTCAAGAGAGCGTTAGACCGACGCTGAATTCACCTGCCTCGCGACCACGCCCGCTCTTTTCCTCTACTATCTTAAATCTCTAGGCGCCGTGAATTGGAGGTTCTACTTGACGGGTAAACCTGGTCCTACTTCTCCACTTTGGACAGCCTGTAACCACTTCAGAATAGTTTTCACTCTTCTTAGTTATTTTAGCAGTTGAAACTTGACTTTTCCATGTACCCTCACCAACGTTCTAACCCGCACAAACACTTCCCAGGACCACATAATGGAGTCATAATGTGCAATCATTTTTGCACTCAAACGCCTGTTCAGGCCCTGACCAACCCGCTTCCCGCATCAGATGACTCGGAGAGTAGACCGGTGCCTAGGAGAGGGAAGAGAGAGTGGAGTCAATTCTGGTGAGTCTATCCCTACGTTACTTTAACACTTTGCACACCAAAATAAATCCGACCTCCTTGAGTCTATTACGACACAGTAAACGTCGTGTTTTTTAAGTTTGTCAACTGACGATACAACTCAGACATCGCAGTCGGCCCTGTGAGCGTTTATGTTGACTGACTGACTGGAGTAAGTCAGACTCAGTGTCTCCCCCCCCCCTCTGCGGCACTCCCACGCACGTGCGATCTGAGCCACCCATCCCCTTCGCGTGAAATGCTGCTGTGTCGTGCAGGCAGTCAGGACGTGTCTGGCGCCTGCAGATGGGCTTTTCAACTCTATCATTTATTGCGCCCAATCCCAGCACCAGACAACTGACCGGCCCGGGTAGTGGACAGAAGTCTGGACAAAAGTCTACGCGTTTGTGGCACGCGTAGACGGCTATTTGGTTCTGTCAGCGTCCGATCCGGCCACTATGAGTTCCTACGGTCTACTACCACTATAAACTAACTCACACCCAAGTAACCGCCACCGCGGCTGGCAAACCGAGGGGCAAACGGTGGAAATCATCGTTCGCGATGGTCTAGCTGTCATCGTCATCATCGTCCTGGAACGATTAATGTCCTGTATCCTTTCGAATGCAACATCGAACTCAACCGTGAACTGCCCGAAGTGTAATTTATGCTACTGAATGATACTCGGACCCTCTGTGATTCATAGCCCAGTATTTTGATTATTTATTGGACGCTTCAGGCGAGCATGGGCCTTATCTCCCATGACATGCAAAAAACGCATATATACCTTTTGCGTTAGAATAACAGAGGAATGAAATACTTTTTATGCGTTGTAGGGTCCTTAAATATTTTGTAACGATTTTCAAGGGAAAGATTTTCAAACTCTGAAACATAAGTTGTAAAGCAAATAGTGGTAGAAGATGCATTAAAGTTAAGATGGGGAAGTTACTCATGACTCCCCCCGTATTAGCGTATCAAACGCGTCCTGACCGCACCGAAATCGCGTTCAGTGGTCTGCCGACTGTGCCACAACCCGAGGAGTTGTGTTGTATTCTTTTCACATTTTCATAACCTAAGTTCACGAATTTCTTACTATTTATTGGTGAAGGCTGGCTGCATCAAGTGTCTGTTACATTACCATGTTTAGTTTATGCGTTCTACAGGCAGACTACAACCTTGTAGGCTGCCAGAGAAGTCACTCAGATTGACTAATAAATCTGTTCTCCCTAAGGCGGTTTCAATCTATCGCGGTGCGCCTCGGTTCTTCTCTCAGGACGGAGATTCACTTTGCAATGTCTCCTGCTTAATGGGGTCCTAATGGTGCTTCCACACAGATGGGGTCCAAGCCGACCACTTCTTGTTTCCGTGAAAAGCTGATCATCGTACGCAGACCCGGTGTGTGTGTATGCCCCGCGCAGACGGACTGCTTAGCCTAGTTGGCCACTGCGTTTGATCCCGCCTCCGTCTTGACATATTACTTAAGTGGCTGGGGGGAGGGCAAGGTGTGGCAGATGCAGCGCAAGTCTGCCATCACTATAAATCAGTTCATATGCAAGAGCCCGTTCCTGTGACCACCACGCTGTGGGGCAAACGGGGGACGTCGCCGTTCGTGAGTGCCAAACTGTCGGTAGTTGCGTAGCCTTGACAGTTCGTTTCTTCTCTCCGGTAAAAACGTGCTATCACTTATATTTTCCCATAGGACTAACAACGGATAATAAACTCAAAACTAGGTTGTGCGTAAATGCAGGTAGTCTGAAGGAAGTTCTCAGATACCATACTGGACATCCTTCGACTCAAAGTCTTATTCAAAAAATTAAGCAGGATGTTCGGAAGTGGCCCACAAACCGAGTAACTCCGCAGTCGATTCTTACACAAAAGACTACCAAGGAGTTCTCATAAGTCAGTGTTTGCACAGAGGGCTGAAACAAACCCACCACAGCTATGGTATTTTTTCTGAGTCAATTTTTTTCAGTACCATCAGAAGGAATTCGCCCAGGGTTATGCTTACTGTTCTCAGCCAAATTAGGAAGGTTATACGGGAATTACTAACTTATTAAGGATCTGCTTGTCTGCCATATTAAATGTATTAGGGGCTCTTTGGATTCATCCGATCAAAGAGGTGAAGTACCATAACAGAATTGGACTTTGTAGAAAGATGATCAAGTACCTGATATCCCCTTCAGAAGTCAGAGGCAAGTTATGAGTTCAACTTTGTGGGTATGACGAGAATTGTAGAAGCGGCCAGCAAGTCATGGTGGCAGATAATGGGGCCCGGACCTGTACGTAAAGCGCTAGTGATAGATCGAATGAGCCCTAATTTGCCCACAAAATCTAAGAATACCCCGCAGACGACGAAAGGTGGTCGAATACTGGACAAAATCATCTATGAATACTGCTTTTTGTTGCACTTCCGGTCCTAGATATGTGAGACAGACGGTCGGATTGTCCTCCCGCTATTTCTCATAGCATTTTATACCTCTAAACCGTACGTATGTTTCACCGCCTGTGAAAAACAATAATAAATCTAGGCTTCTTTATCGTTGCAACTGTCGGTTTTACTGCCAACAGAAGCGAAGAGACAAGCCCCAGAAAGCAGTCGTGAAGAAGGAGACACGATCGCTGAACCACCCGTATTTGCTTTTGTCTCTGATGATGGGCTCGAGCAGGAAGCCGAAAAGTCAGGCGAATAAAGCTCTTGTCCAAGCGATCGTGTATCCTTCCACACGTCATGTTGGTTTTATAGCAGATACAAGTAAGGACGATTTAACTCTGATCGACATACCGCACTTGTGCCTTCTTTTCGGAAAAGCGTTAGCCGGAGCTGAGGACTTCCCTTATCGCATAGTTCAAAGGATGTAAACAGGAGGCGACTCAAGCATGATAACTAAGTGGACGAAGCAAGTCGTGTTTGTGAGTTCGGTGTGACGCTCAATTTATTGGTTCAGAATTCAGCCGCATCAAAGGTACTACGAGCGTTATTTGGTGAATTCCTGCGCGTAATTCAACACGTTTGATAAAAACCCCTCCAAAATCTGTTTTCAGTGAACAGCCTCCGAACCAGGCGCGTTGATATTTGGACAGTGATATGGATTATCTCATTGCAATTGGTCAAGAACATATGAAAAGCCTGGAATGTGGTATTTCAATGATATACTCACTATTACGTCAAACACATTGGCTACTATACGGATTACAGTAGTGCTTAATTTGTAGTATCAGGATAAACATACCAGAACACGGGGGCGGGGAAGAACGACGCCGGAGAAGTAGCTATTAGTCAAAAATGTCTTCTGTTGTTGTGGCAGCAGGTTTCCTGGAACACAATTCAACACGTATTAAAAACTGAGCAGTTTGCCTTTAAGAGGTTGCGTTACTCGACTGTACTAATGCTAACGAGTTGCTGCGAATTATCAAAATCAGGGGTTCTATAGCTATGAGAGAAAATTCGTAGAGGAAAAGTTTTTCTAGATACGGGGTGAATTTTTCCGTTCCTACGTCTTGTTCGGTCCCCGTATTTGTTGTTCGAAAACAGCGTTGGTTGTTTTTGCTGTCAGTTTCGCACTGATATAAATATGACTCACAATGAACTTCTAGATGTCGGGCTGAATAATTTAGTGCTCGTCATTGCATCTCACTGACTAAGAATTTTTAAGCATTTTAAAAATATATAGAACTGTTTTATATTTCACATGTACAATGTGGGTTTTTAGTCACCTACAAAAAAGGACCTGTACATTAAGCACACATACTTTCACTGTTATAATCCGCACACCATTATTTGGAGCTTTACCTAACTTAAACAAATATATTTCAAATAAATTCAGGCTAAGTCACATTTACATGGCCCGTGGTTATCGGAGCTGACGCATATGTTTCTAGAAAGACTAAATAGTACTGCAGGAACTAAATTACTATGAATTCACCTTTCGTGGGGCGATATTTCCCCGAACTCCGAGTAGTTATAAATGTTGCGCAGATAACTAGATGATGATTTTTGTCGCAGTCATCAAATGTTTAAAACCGCCCCACTTTGCCCAAAGCAAATAGCAAACCAAATGATAACCTTTAGTTTCTGCAAGGAAGGAGATCAATTCCTCTCCTCCACGATCGAAGTATATTCCATATCTGCGAACTGACATATCTTTATATTACGGGAGGAAACATTTTACAGCACAAATCCGTGGTCCCTTCCCACCAGTAAAAGCCTCTAGGGAGTCTCAAACTAGAATATCATTCTCACCTTCAACATAAGTATTTATCCTGACCGATTGTTTCTGGCCGACCGGATGGAAACATTTCGATGTCTTATAATTGCATTTTCGACTTTTTTCGTTTGGAACTAGTGGAGCATGGCATGAAGTGAAAGACAATCATCTCGCTCGGGTTTTATATTGAAAATTCATAAATATTACTTTACCTAAATTTCGCGTTATGAGGTAGAGTTGATCAAGATCTGACCGACCCGGCCAGAGAGGCATTTTTGTCAGCATTTCAGCGAATACGCAACCGATTGCCCAAACATCCACAGGCGGTCCGTAATGCGTATCCCCCACTAGCAGTTCTGGGGCTCGGTACCATCTTGTGGCCACATAATCTGTGTAAGTGTCACCAGCATCCGCTAAAGAAAGCCAACGGTTAAGTCGGAAGTTAGTAGAATGCGCAAACATCAAATGGATAATTAGCGTTTAACGTTTAAAATCGGTCGGTTGCAGCACAAAAGAAATTAGCAATAAGTTGGAGCATATGTTCCGAATGACGATAGGTCCATGCTTCACATTCTTATAATTAAAATCAAGGTGTCACAAGACTAGTGGCTAGATATGTGGCCAGACGGTGTGAATGTGTGCAGGCTGAGCACTGAAATAATCAGGGCAAATCCTAGTGTCGTAGGGAGAGAGACATAAGGCACCAGAATGAGGGGTTTATTGCGCACAGAACCCGAATCTGTCCTCTCAGGCGGCAGTGGCCACTGGCGAAGCCAGGGCTGGTGTTGATTGCGCTCACTTATGCCCGAGAGTCACTGGGACAGTGGTGGTAGCCGCTTTTATAGGCTCGTGGGCCAAGCTCAAGTGGTCTTCAATCGGTATGTGTTGCATTTGCCGAGGAGTGGTGTCCCAGTGGCTTGTTTTGGTGGTCGAAGGGGGTGGCGCGTTCAAGTGGTCGCATAGGCAGCTTCAGCTGTATGACGCAGGCATGCCCGAGCTGTCGGTCGTGTGACTTCAGGTCAGCGCGTCTGCAACGGCTCACTGCAAAGGGTGGATGACCTTGAGGCATCGAGGTCTTGGGCGATAACGACAGACCGGTTATGATGGCTGTCCGCTACAGACACTTAGTTTAGTGATGGTGCATATTTTACGAGAAACTGCTAGACAGACATCGGACGGAGTCTTCGAAATACGATTTTTCAGTCTCAACCTCGATGCTTATATGGGTTAAATACTCTTGTTTTCGGCTTAATTTGCTCTGTTGGCTGGTGTATTGCGGAATATCGCGGACACTGGGAAGAACTAAAAGGACAAGATACATTGCTCGCCGACATGCTACTGTTACAAAATTATTTCGGAAGTGGTAAAGCACAAGACTAACTGGACTCTAAATTTTAACTTAACATTCAATCAGGGGTTTCAGTGGGCTGTACTCTCTCAACTGTTTAATTTCCTGAATTGCGAGGTGTCAACGAGTTTCCTTAAATGCTCCATTGCTGCCTTTCATAGAAAGCGAGCAGCAGACAATTGCATGCGTTCGTTAATGCTCCCAGGAGCAGTAGAATGAGTAAAGGAACGAAAATGAAACAAATGCTTAGAATTAAAAAAGGTGAATGGGTTGATAATTTTTAAATAATAACAAACAAAAAGAGCTCAGCCGTTGACACCGTTGTAATGTGACTATCTCGAACTCTAACCGAGTGCTTGTCATTTCTACTCCTTGGTCAATCTGGCACTTCCAGAGCAGAAAAGTTTCAGCTGTGGAGGACGTATGGAAACACCGCGCTCCCCCTCCCCTCAACCCTGTTGTCCCTCACGACTGGTGATTTTTGCAAGGAGGAGAGGGGCGGACGCCACCTCACTGCGGCAGTGAATGGGTGAGAGTTGACCACCACTTTGCAGCCGGGAGGCCCCAACGACTGAAGCTTGTTTACTTTCGGAATTTTAAAATAATGAACATGCTGTTCCCGAGACCCCTTCTCCCTCTCCTGCTCCTTCTTCTTCTTCTTCTTCTTCTTTTGGTCTATACCCGAAACGCGAAAATTTTTGTTTGTACCTGTAAAAGTACGGTTTGTAATCGACCTAGTTAAATCACTACCTATTTGACAACATCATCTATACTTCAGGCTAAACGGTAAACTTAACTCACCAAGGAACCGGGCGAATCCGAAATCACACAACTTCACTTCGCCTTGGGCATTAATAAGTATGTTCTCCGGCTTGATGTCCCTATGAATACACTTTGCAATAAAATTATTAATGGGTTAGAAGATTCTAGGTGTCTTACGTTTGACTGGTGGCAAAAATTTATCCCTTGCAATATTTGCCACGTGATGTTCATAACTTTGTCTCGATCCATGGTACTAAAAGTCGAAAAACGAGTGTCAGGACAATAGAGGTAACTCGGGAGCGTAAAATATCGATGAAGAAGGGTTGTTTTACTTCCAAAAAGACGCCTCTTTGAGTTCCGAGTAAAAAATCTGAATCAAAGTTCAGACGTATTGCAGCTACTCCGTCTGCTTGTGGACAAAAAACAGCGCTTAATAGGGGAACTTTGGTATTGTTCCAGTTTCTTCTGAGAGAGGTAAGTATGTCATTGCTCGAAACGCATATTGGATGCAAACAGACATATATTTTAGATATCAATGCACGTGAAAGGCATGTTCAAGGTAAGGAAAATTCTGACGGCCTAAACTAAGGCCCTAATTTTCATGAACACTAGAGTTTTGCAGTTAATTCTCGTTATGATGTGAATATGTCGCTTCTCTCTTCCGGCGTTACCGACCTCAATACTGAAATAAAATACGAGGTTCAGTCTCGTAGTTGTTACGTACTTTGATGCTGGATTGTCCAATTCTTGTAAAAGACTGTAGTCGATGTATTGGAACACAAGGTGCAATTTCTTCTTCCTTCTGAAAACTTCCAGGAGATTCACAAGATTTGGATGTTTCAACCTCTTAAAAAATCAAAAGATTAGAATTATCCTGTAATTTTTTGGAAGTCTTGATGGTCATGTAGCACGAGCCTACTTCAATTCTAATAGTAACAACTTGTAGAAGCAGAAATATTGCGATGCAGTAAGCAATGCCAGCCACAGTTTCTGCAAACTTTTGGGTTATCCCCGTCTTGACGCAGCAGACAACCGGTTTTGTCAAACTGCCGGCCAAGGGCATCACTGGCCACAAGACTTCCCCTCATTTTCCTGATGATTAATTTGGCAGTGCGAAATAGCCTTGGTAAGCTATCTCTCCAGGCGCATGTGCGGTGTCAGTAAGGCCCTTCTCACGCAACGGGTCTTGAGACTTTGGGAGACAAATGATGCGCAAACGTAGTTAATGACGCAACGTGCAACTTCCTGGATACCTCGAACACTGTCATCGATCGCTGCTCTTCTGAAAAGAGGCCTTTCGTCATTCCACATGCATTGTTAAAAGACTGTAGGCCACCCCCAGACCGTGCTAGGTTAGAACGGTCTTCCTGGTTCAGCGAATACGTCATAAGGTGTTTCGTGACACTGGTTTTGCGGTATTAGACTGCGATCATGCAGTCCTGTATAATCCACCCTCTCTCCTCTTCCGTTTTATCTCTTGGATACCTCAAGGAAAGGCTGCTGCTCAGGAGAATCTCATCCTTCATGCTCCGTTCACTCCTGTTGGTGCAAGGGCGAATCAAATGATAGAGGGTATGCGGAAGGGAAGAGCCAATGAAAAGGCGACTATTGATTGGACGCCGAGACAGGAGAGAATGCGGTCGCCACGGCATTGACCTTCAACTGACTTGAGGGCCGGAAGTAATCAAGAAGAAGTTCGCGACGGTCAATAATGGCTATCTGCCCGGTTAAGGCGTGCTTTGGGAGCGAAGTCCCACAAAACTGACTGAAACTACCTCAGAAACGGATGGGATATTTGCTCCAAACTTTTGGGTATGACCACTCAGAGCGCAGTCCAATGGTTGTTTTTTCGACACGCAGTGAAGTGGTATGTATCTTTCCTATTTATCGAGTGGCCTGGATTTCGTAGAATTTTACTCCCCGTTTGTCACTGAAGATGGACTTGGCAGACCGGTATTATCCTTACTTGAAATGGCTGGGCTGCACCTATGAAACCCAGTTTTAATACCTTAACCGTCATTTAAGGGTTGAGTGATAAACCGCAATGTTGCTGTGGCATGCCTATTCAAAAGCGCAAAATTTTATTTTAAAAATAACAAGTGTCAATGAATTTGCAAAGGTTGGGTTTTCGCTACTCTCAAAAGCGCATTTGGACACCAACTCTGGTCAAATGAAGACTCGCCACGAACGTACCTTCAGCATTTTGATCTCACGAAAAGCGATCTTCTTGACGAGGGGGTCGTCATCGGTCGCGGTGAAGCGTTTTACTGCAACCATTTGGCCTGTCTTCTGATCCAGACAGCGGAACACCACACCATAGGCACCCTCACCAATTTTTGACAGCTTTTCGTAGCGACTGAACAAAAGATGTCCGCTGAAACCCCGGAGAAAGCAGAAAAGTTCTTTACGGTTGTTCCAGTTGAACATACAAAAGGCTAGTTTTGACCGTGCGGCTGCTCTTAAAGAAAACGAGTTTGTAGTTCAGACACCAGGGGATTTTGCTCATTCTAGCCTTTTCTGCTCTATATGAAAAACGCTTAAATGCTCATAGCAGGATTAAGATGCTAACGAGTTTCCAATACACTGCCCGATTCTTTGTAGACTTCTGAACGTTCGAAAAGTAGACAGAAAACGACGAGAAAGACTGGGGCAGCAGTGGCTTCAGAACTACTTACAATTACTCCTACCCCGACCAGCGTTTGGAAGTGAATAGGGCTTGACGCGCATCTACATGGTAAACATGGCTCGCGAGAGAATTCGGAGAGATGAGTGATCCTATTAGTACAACCCTGATTTAATCGATCTACGAACCTCCTCTCTTTCAATCTTCCTTAAGTACGCTATCAGGGCATTGAAGTGGACAAACAACGGTTTTGTTCGATATATCAGAGCACACTTAGACATATTTGCCTTCGAAGAGTGCGCACACTGTTGAAAAACAGCCTTGTGAATTTTCTAAAATTGACGTTTTCTGTGAACAGTGTCTCCACCCTCGGTTACTGGACCCTAAAGGGATTCCAAAGCGATTGTCCCAGAATTATTTCTAAGACAACGTTTCCTAGGACAGGAATATTAGTGTTAGAGCAGCTAGCCAGTCCAGGATAGGGGTTCAACGTTAAAAAGCGTTCCGGTATAAAAAGTTCACGTCATTCGATTAGTGTCGACCTGGAGGCTCAAGTGTAAGACGAAATCTTCGGAACTTCGGCGAAAAAGGCCCACGAGGTCTTCATACCGAACAACGAAAACGATTTTTAGGCAGTCCCATTGTTGGACTTGTGATCCCGTTTCACGTGAGTCTTACAGATTGTTTGTAGCAAAAACTCTATTTACTCTGAAAAGAGGGACTACGGAGGTTAAAAAAGATGTTGCTGTTCTTATCCGGAACACGGTAGAATTGCCCAAAAACATGTATTTGCAGAGTTCTCTCAGCATGAATCACCTTCACTTCTTCATTTATTCAGCAGGACACTCTTGGTTCCTGCTTCGTATCCCCATCTCCAAGCGGAATTGCTAAGGAAGCAGATGAGAGTATATTTATTGTTAAATTCTGCCACAGTACCCTCGTGGAAGGAAATTCACAATGCGTGACTCGCAAAATGTAGATAAGATTTCATTAGTCATTTACCTGCAAGGGCAGATCCATCCCTCCAACAACGGATTTAGAGGATCAAGATGCCAGATAAAACATGGAGATTTCTACCACAACCACCACCTATTTTCACAAATTATCCTTCGGAAACCCGGTTAGGCTTTCTCTACGGAGTACCTTTCGACGTTTCATGGATAAGTTTTCTGTCTAGCAGACTTAGGTGGCAGTCCAGCAAAGTTGTAAATTAGAATGTACCAATGGCACTTACTGTCTATTTCTAGTTGAACTGCGTCTGTCCTGACTGCGTTCCCGATGGCCTTCTCTAGTCTGACTCACCAGGACCGAATCGTCTGCTTTTGCAGGGTCTAGAACCTCCTTTGGCAATTCAGGATCGGCGGCTTGAGAGGTACTAGACAAGCCGACTTGCCCTCTCTCTTCTTCCGCCTCCCGGCCACCATTGGTCTGTCGCGTGAAGTCAGCTCGAGCGAGGTTAGCAGACCGACGGTCCGTCCCCATACGCAGGCAGTCTCTGACACCGCTGGAGTCCATTTTCGGGTCCTGACAGGAACACACCTAGCGAGGAGAGTGTACCGAATGGGCACAATGATCCACAGTCGGTGGGTTTACAACGTGTGGCTCTAATGATAACAGGTCAACAGGACTTCGGCGAAGACTGCGACAGATTGTTGTGTCTGGATAACCTTCCTACTGAGTCTAAATAAAGAGACTTTAGATGTTCTGTGACCGACCGAACCCGCCCATTACTTCGTCCGAATTCAGGGTATATACAGTAGGTTGGCTAACTCAGGAATAGCAACCGAAATTCCGAAATGCGTTTTCGTTTCGAAAAGATTAATTAAACAGGGTTTTAAAACTACTCGTTATGCAGCATGATTCTATAATGATTTAGTTACCTCAGGATGCCGGCTTTTGAACGAATTTCTTTCCGGCTGCATGCAAAACTATACTCCGTAGAAAATGACTACTTAAGTAGCATTCATTTTTCTTTTGGATTTTCGATGCCCATAAAAATTCAATTATATTTCATGGAAAACAAGCAAAACAATATTCATTCTTTGCTCATTCGGTAGTAAATTACGTCTTCTTCCCAGTTGGTACCCGGAGGAAGGGTATAATTCGGTTTTAAAAAGTTTCTAATTATGCGACTTTTTAATACGGTGAAATGGCTGTCCATAAAGAATCATGTCTCTGCATTTACCAATGTGTCTTGTAAAGTTAACAATATGGCTCAAATCCACTTCTAAATTTTATGAACCCCAGATAGCCTTCTCTTAATACCACAGAGAAATGTATCGTTTTTCGTACGCGGAAAATATATGGCTTGTAGTTTTAAAACCCCGAGTGCAAGTAGTCATTTTTTACAGAGTATCGATTTTGCATGCAGCCGGAAAGAAGTTCGTTCAAAAGCCGGCATCCTGAGGCAACTAAGTTTTACAATCCTACTTAATTAATCTTTTCGAAACAAAAACGCATTTCGGAATTTCGGTTGACATTTCGTGATTCAGGCCACCTACTGTAATTAAAAGTCAAGTCACTTTACTGGCGGAGAGCACAACTGTCTGCTGCTCTGTAAGTCAGATGCTTTCTACTATGACTTGAGAGGAAACGGACGCGCCAGAGCACTTTTTCCTCCCTCTACAGTGCAAGGCAAGTACTAAAGGTACTAAAAGGTTTGTTACTTTGATGGCGTAAAATTTATCCCGAAAACTTTATGACTCAAAGTTCATCTCTTTAGCGCATATTTTTGAAGGTGGCCGAAGACCGAGGCCCCTGGTAACTCAACTAACATCGGCCTTGAAATTGTACTTGCGACAGGCGGTAAAATTACCAGTAGCTTGTATAGACATGACCCATGTGCATGTTTTTGATTGGTGAGTATAGGTCACTACCTTCTGCTTAAATAATAAGCATCTAAGTGGACCCAGAAAGTTGGAGTATGGTTGAGAAAAGGAACTACATTTTAAAAAGTGATTTGCATAAATTTAATTCAAGGCTCTTACGAAAACTCGCGATGTTTACGGTTGCAACTAGTGGATTTCCCTCCATTTCAGTCTGCTATAAAATGCCGAATAAACAGTTTAATTACTATGCTGAGTTTGCCTTTCAATCAACTTTGAATGGTTCCAAAATCCACGAGGTACGCAGTCTATGTGTGTCCTCAACCAATGCAAATTGTCTCTTTAAGGATTGTAGTCACAGTAAAAGTGGAATATATCTGCGGCACTTCCAAACAATAAGTGCATTATTGTTCCTAAATGTTCTAAAGTAGACTTTTCTAGATGATTCTGAATGTTGAACGGTAGAATAGGTGCTAGGCGAATGAAAACCATTTAGCCGCTGTTCTTGGAAGTCTCGAGAGACTGATTTTCGGAAACTTCGCACAGAAGGTCCGAACTAAGAGAATAGAGGCCAGGTGGACGAAGCTCCTACGAAGTGTCCAACCAGTGAAAGCGCAGACCACCCTTCGGAACAATCCGGAGTGGTACGTCGATAACTATTCTTCAGGACTTCTTAACAAAACTCTCGTAGAAATAATATCTCTTGGTCCCAAGTTTTGCATTGCCCGGCGGATATAGAAGCAGTTAGAGCTCGAAATGCAATTTGAGAGTCTCTTTATCCAAACCACTGATCTACAACTCTCTACCTTAGATAAGTTGATTATCTTAAATCGACTCCGGTAAACTGCTGCCAGCAGTACTTAAGGAAGGCTTCAAGCAACAACGGCCCCCTGACAAGGGCCCACCTCGATATTCTCAAGGAGCTTCGGAAAAAGGGAAATATCGTGCTAACCAGACCGGACAAGGGTTCAGAAATAGTACTGATGGGTAAGAAGGATTACGTGGGGAAACTAGAATAAATCTTGTCAGACCGTACAAAGTTTTTGAAATCGGAGAGAGACAGGAATCGGACCGAGACCGTCGAGGGTCAGTTGACGAAAGTGCTCAAAGGTCTCCACAAAGAAAGCTTTCTGTCTGACATGGATTTTGAAGTACTAAGACCTGTGTGTACGAAGATACCCAGAATGTATGGTCCTCCCAAAATTCACAAACAAGGGCTACCACTACATCCAGTTTTGAATATGAGAAATTTCCCCTATCACGTCATAGTAAAGGGACTGGCATAAAAGTTGCAGTTTCTTCAAAGTTGTTTGTATTCGCGAAGTTTGAAAGACACCTTTGAGTTTGTCAAGGCTATTAAGAATATTAACGTTGGCTCGCAGACGGTATTGTCGTTAAATGTATCTTCACAGTTCACCAACGTACCCGTAGTAGAGACAATAAACTACCTATGCGACTTCATTCGGGAAACAAACTACCCAATAGGCATGACGGTGGAGACCCTAAAATAAGTACTTACGCGATGCACATAAAAAGTCCAGTTCCTTTGCAACGGCCAGCTATACAGGCAAACGCACGGTGTTGCGATGGGTTCACTGCTTAGACCGTTTCTCGCAAGTGTCTTCATGGGCAAGGTCGGGAAAAAGAGCCTCAAGGATGCCATTTATGATCTTGGCTTCTAGGGTCGATATGTGACAAGTCAGACCACGACATCGATGGCTTATTCAGAAGTTTAACAAGATGCACCCCTCTCTGGAGTTTGCTGCAGACACTGAGGCGAACAGCGAAATCTAGTTCCTCAGTGTCTTTCTAAACAGACAAGAGGGTGGGTCTATCTAACGCAAGGTATTCAGAAAGAAAACCTGAAGGGGACAATACACTAATTCTCAGATTTGTTCCCCTATATCTAAAACGAAATTTCGTTCACGGATTGGCGGTTAGTGTGCGACGCATCTGCTCTCCTGAAAATGTTGAAACAGAACTCCAGCAGCTGCAGAACGCGCTCCGCGCTCCTTCGGAATATTACAGAACGTGCCGCAAGGCCATTCGTGGTAACTACAGGAAATAAAGACTTATTTCTAAGACTGCCTTTTCTAGGAGACGCAGCAAGCGAATTAGTAAGACGACTTCTAGGGACGGCTGTCACAAGTGCCTTCCTCGCGACGAACTTGCGCGTATTCTTCGCAGACTCTCCCCTACTACGGTTGGGGACCAAAGACCGACTGTCGTTGCGGGCCACATCGATGTGTATTTATTCATTCACCTGTTCCTGTGGAGCGGGCTACATCGATCGTACAAAGAGGCGTCTGGAAAAGAAGGTACGCGAACACATGCCTGCCTGGCTAGGTAAAGGGTAAAATTGACCGATTTCATGTTCAATTCTCCAACATCTAGTAGACACGAACCACCAAGGCGACGCCCAGGAAGCCTTTAAAGTTATCTACTGAGTGCCAGCACACTACTTGAAAGGCCTACGCAAACAGGTGCTAGCAACAGCCGGGGCAGTGTCCGTTCCAGCGCTCTGCCGTCAGAAGACGCTGATACAGCCAGTCTGTCTCCTTTGGCCGACTCCAAGTGGTGATCACAGGTCGCCCTGACGCGCTGAGAAAATTCACACGCACTCTGCGTGTTTGACGCACATACGGCGATCGCAACCTAACCCGAACCCCTCCCCTTCCCCCTCACCCCAGCTCCACCGTCCTCGGCACGCTGATCAAGTCATGCAGGCGGCGTGGGAACAAAGAATCTGACTAAACCTGTGCTCTGAGACACATTTAAATCCTGTCTAACTCACAAGTTCAGTAGTCCTGGCGACGAATTACTGAAAACTTTTGTGCCAACTGCCTTTTCAATCGTAGTATGGGAATTTTCGCAGAACTACCAAAATTTTAACCGTGTTTTGCCAATGTTGCCGCCTTCAGATCTGGCCTTCAAATGTGAACGGTTTTCACTTTTTAAAAGATTACGGCAGACCAGGTTGATGAGTCCCCGGTTCGAAACCTCTACCTAGTTTAGACAATAGTTACCACCGAATGACTGCAGGATGACATGAGGGTCAGTAAAAATGTCAGCCAACAGATGTCCGTCTTTTGGTAAGTTGCAGAAGCCCGCTAAAACCACATAAAACAGGTAAGTTAAATTGTTCATCAGGATCGAGATTTTCATGGTAGAATATTGCATGCATTATCGGGTTTTCCAGTTTTCATAAATTGTTGAGCTAATCAAAACCAATATTTGGAATGGCGCACTAATTTTTCCGCTGTTTTTACACGGCCTCAGAGTAAAGTTACCTTGTGCGGAAATTCACGAGTGACATTTTCTAGTGAATGTGTTACTGCAAAAAATGAAATACTATATTAGCTCATATTTAATACGCGGGCTATACGGGCCACAAACGTGCGTTGGTCTGCTATATAGTTTATGAAAAACGCGCTCAACCTAATATTTTGAGGGTCAGAGAAAAGTCGTCCGGTCTGCACTGGATAATGAAATCGGGTAAAACTTGTGCAAGACAGAAAAGGAGTATTCATCAGTCATAACGATGGCAAATTTGCTTTCTGGTAATCAGCAATCCAAAAAGCTTAAATCCCTAAGCTAGTGGCGCTTCGGCGTGCATGACACTGGTTAGCATTTATATTGTTTAAATTAACTGTTTAAATTAACGTGTTCATACGCTGCACAAATGTAATTGCTACCTTACAGGACATATGAATTCATAGGGAAGGCAATGCCTATAGAAAACAAGCGGGAAAAACTTTCGAACATTTCGACCCAATACAGGCATGTTAAAAAAAACTGAATATAACTGTACTTATCACGCTTTACTAGGGCAACACTGCAAAAATTAGAAAATAATAGGCTGCCAAACAAATAAATTTTCCACAACTGCGATCTAAACAGGAATTCGATGCTCCCTTTTATAATATTATCTCTTGAGGAAACATTAAAATTACCTTGTGCTTGGCCTGATTGTTTGTATATGAATTTATGAGGCAAGAATACTTACTTATTTAGATCATATAATTTTCTCTGTCTTGGGGTCGTGGGAGTACGCCTGTCGATTTGCGGTTTGACAGGCAGAAGCTGCAGCTTCAAGTCAGTTGAAATAACCAGTTATCTCGGTTTAGCCCGTGTGCCCAGTCGTACCGGAAGCAAATGACTCCTAATTCCTGGCCTCCCAGCTACTGCTCTAGCAGCTGGGCGTTACCTCGCCCGCCGTAGGCCGCGTGCTACCATAGTAACACGCTCCTGACTGGCACGGCAGTCCTCTTGCAGTCGCCGATGCTTTCGATGAGTCTAAAGGACAACAAATGTCTATTCAGCCCAGCCCACCGTCCAACGGCAACGACGGTGATTGTTTTCCCGTCTTGGTAAGCACTTTTATACGGCCCTCCATATCCGACCCCACTTTGGCTCTCTCGTTCCTTGCCTCCTCACTTTTCGTACCGGTGAGTTCTTGTCACATTTGCATCTTTTCTCTCCCTATCGCCTTTTGTTATGTTTCGTGTAGCGCTCTATACAGTTGTCACCTATAGACCCGTTATTTTCTATCATCGGACCTTGCTTAGAATTAATGTATTCATTAACATGGTGAATATGAAAGCAATGATAAACGGGGATATAATTTGGGCAGCGTCTACTCTGAATAAACAAGTAATATGACAATTCATAGCATTAGGCTTGTTAGCGGTAACAGCAAGAACAAAAACAAAAGCAGCATATGCGTCAACCAAAAACAGAGTCGATATCTGGGTATCCTGCAGAGCTCCCACCTAGTTATTTCCGAAAATCCTTAGTCTCACAGATTCTGTTCTCCTGCAGTCTACGGATGTTCACGTAAATGGAGGGTTGTTGAACTCAGTAAATATCCCTTCAAGTCATCTAGAACTGTGGGTTTTTCAAAGTTGGACGCCATATTTTTTCGTTCAGTCACCAATGGGCACTTGCCGTCTTATTGCTGGAACCTGAGTACTTTTTCCCCACAATGAACCCATTTTTGCTGTTCACTCTTGATAATTGATAACACCATGTCGGTTAAAAAAATCCGCATATTTTTGGAGGAAAACAAAAATGTAAGTTGAATGCCTTACTCAACGACCCTGAAGGATGGATTTTTCTGTCTTTGAATCATGGCAGTCATCACATTTTTCGTGTAACGTTTCCGTTCTATTCGAGTATACGCTCATCAGTGCTCAGTCCTTCTTCTCTAGCTCTCAATGAAAATGAGTAGATGAATGCCTTTAATTCAGAGTCGTGAGTGTTCACAACTTCGGATTCCACTCCAGCAACCCCATTGGAGGTCTGTGGTAAACACTGAGAAAGACTTTTCGCACACACAGTTTTCACCGCCGAACACGCCATATCGTTCGCCAGGCAGAACAGTCTCCTCCGTCCCATTTGAAATAGTATTTAAAAGTATAATTGTTGATGTTTCAAATCCCTTTGTCGTCTATTTTTGACAGAACTATTCCTTCGAAGCATCAAGACTCCACTTCTGTCGTTGCCACTTTCTTTCGATCAGTGTGTTTTCCAACGATCGTCTGGAAAAGACACGTTCCAGAGCTGCTCAATCAATTTAGTTTGTTTCCACCGACTCATGAGGATGGCCTTCACCTTTTAACCTAATATTCCGATCGTCTCGGACTACTACCGTGTGCTCCACAGAGTGGACGCAACACTGATGACTTGTCCAGCGGCTACCACACTCGCTCCTCCCACACTCCTCTGATTCCAGTGGCAAGGCACTGTCAAGACGACGGGAGGTGGGCTCCGACGCAATGGCCTAAATGAAAGGTTTACGCCCACAGCACATGACCTGGTCCCCAAGGTATGCGACAGGCCTTCGTGAAGGCGGTCCGGTTCTCTAGTGAGTGCAATAAATGCTACATTAAGAAACAGCCAGTGCAGCCTGTCACCCAGCTGGTGATGGGATTGGACGCAGTGGCTGACGAGGAGTGAGGGTCGAGGTTGGAGTTGTGTCACCACAGCCCTCCCATTTAGGACAGTAATTATTGGCTCGCGCGGGCTCTGCGCTGAGCGACAAATGCCAGCCGTTAGCCAGTCTGGTTCCCGTTTTTATCCGGCGCATCTCCAGTGAAGCCCGTTGTTGGGATGTTCTCTGGCCCTACTTTCACGGTTTTAGGACATTTTCAGGCAAGAGTGAATAGTTATCTGGTTCCTATAACATTACGGCGCATATTTTTGATTCTGAAACGGTGGTCGCCACAGTCGTTCGGAGGATATGAACCAAGATTAACTATAAAAAGCCGTTTGTTGCCTAGTTTAGGGCTGGAGATATTTGTGGTTGTCAGGCCGAGATCGTAAAATGTTATTAACACATCTGTTTGACATGACCGAGCCGAGGCACATTAGCGGTTTCTAAGCGAACTAAATAGTTTTAATGCTCTCATAGTCATCATATGTAGACGCAATACTTTCTCAACAAAAATGTCTCATTTATACAGCCACATAAACGAATGCTCCACCAACTGTTTATGAGAACATGATCAGGCAGTGAGAGATGGAGATGTAAGTAACCCCAGAGACGAAGATAGCCGTCTCAGACGAAACAGTCAGTGTCTGGAGACTCCAGGCAAACAATATCCATAGTGACAGAAATACACAATTTGACTGTCATTTGATCTCAAATGCCTCATTGCAACAATAGCAGGTTTGTCATTTTCCCCTTTGTATGGACAAAGAGGAGATAAACGTCATCCAGTTCAACGAGTATTGCTCTCGAATAACGAAAAATTTGGAAAGCTTCAAGCTCGTTAGTGTATTGGGGAATCGTAGGTTGCATTCGAAGAGCAAATTTTATCGGGTGTGTTGAATTTTCCGGTTGATTACTCCATACTAAGTTATATGAGGAGTTAACAAAAGTTATAACTGATTCGACCAAAGAAATGTTCCAAAATTCTGTCGCTTAAAAGTTCCACATGACATGGAACCCAAACGAAATATATTATCTCCTTCAGTAGTCTCATAATGATTATAATTCTGCACTGGCATCTGGCCACGGTGTAGCTTATTGCAGACGAATACTGACGGTTGCTAAAATGCTGATACACCTGAAAATTCGTGTTTCAGGAGGCATTTGGGAACAGAACAATAAACGACTTGGCAGTTCTCATACCTTGCTTTTCTTTATTATTAGTCTTATATATAAGTACTGATAAAAGTGGTTGCTACAATAGATATGCGGCTGGTCTTTGCCGTTGTTTATAAAAAGACGGCAATATTATGTAGTTCTCGTACGCCGAATAGTCGCAGAACAGGCTACGGGAAGAACTTGATCCGTTGTGCTTTGGGGCTCAATCCAGAGACCTCGCAGGCGGTCTCGTAGCGATTAGTAATATATTCTGAAGGAGGGGCTACTGATGGAGACAAGGGAGACCGTGATTACCATTGCCGTCGTGCAGCAACTTTACCCAAACCCTGGTTTTGCAGGACCAGAGACCCTAACCTGCATTCTTTGGTTCAACCCTCTGCTGATGAACTATGGGCTCGTTGTCCTGTCGGTTGTGATTTGGAATATTAACTATGGTAGACGGGCGCTCACTGGTTAGGTTACGGAAAATGCTTTGTCAGTACCCCCATTTTCGCACGCATTACTAGTCGCCATGCGACTACCTGCAAGGACTCTAGACTAGGCCTCAAAACACAACGGAACGACTATTGTCCACAAATCGATGAGTGAGCATACTTCCAACATAGTTGATATTTCCGATCACAAAAGACGGGATAAAGATCCCGTGCTTCCTTGGTAGGGTGTTAGACTTACTAACGCTCTATAACTTAAAAACGCAAGTTAGGGGTTCAGGTCCGGCAAAACCTGGGTTTGGTTAAGGCTGGTTAACGACGGCTATTAAGCTATAAATGGCCATTCCGGTCTCCCTTGTCTTTGTCAGAATCCTAAGCATACATTTCTCAATGCGGCAGCTGTAATGAAAATGGTTTACAAAAACATGCATATTATCGCGCTATTCCTATCGTTATTCTTTTTCAAATAGGTCAAATCGATTCTGGACCTTCCTGTAACGGCTTTCATGTGTCTATTTCCTGAATGCATGCCCTGTCAACACTATATGTGCTACAAACGAACATGTTCTGTGACTTGTTTCATGGCATTTCCTGAAGCCAAACGTGTTCTCTCCTTTGAAGATCGAGGCAAGCATGCAAATAATTCCTGTCCGGACCGGCGGTGTTGTACGGAAGAAGTTTTTATGGAATCATTGTTTCGACATAGGGTTTATCCAGGGCTGAAGCCGGTTACTGAGCCAAAAATGGCCATCCCAGTTTCTCTTGTCTCCTTTTTACCTCCCTATACCCTCTCACCAGCGATGACAGTTGCAGGCAGGATGTATGTGCTACTAAAATGTTACAGTAACAATTAAATAAATATTTTAATCTTAAGTGTAAACGAAAACCCGGCTTCGACGGCCGTGAGAATCGAGACACAACATTCAATGTCAAAGGTAACGAAGCCGATACTCGCTAAGGAATTTATTTGTAACAAGGCAACCTGGTTCTGTTTCGTCTTCTCTCTCCCGTTCCACATGAACAGTTTTCCGAGGGCAAGACATAGCCAAGAGGACTGGGAGTTTGCGGGGAAGCAAACGCCCCGGTCACAGAGTCGATAAAGTCTGCGTATACCTACCTGCCAGTCAGCGGGAAATATGAATGCCGACGAAGTCACTCAAGGGACTCTTACTTAGATGCTCATTAAGTGTGCAAATATTTTTGACCACCAACTACGCAGACAAATAGACGGCGTTGCTATGGGCTCGACTCTCGGTCCTCCCTTAGCCCATGCCTTCATGGACATGTTGGAGAAATTTGAGCGAAACGACCAGGTCAATAGTCTAAGGCATTATGATCGCTATGTTAGTGACGTTTTCGCAATCGCCACTACATAAAATAACATACTTCCCCGCTTAGATGCCGTAACTCAGGCACATCCGTCGATCACGTTTGCAGTGGGGGTGGAAACGGCAGGTTCGCTCCCTTCCCTAGACATCCTTCTAAGCAGAAGAACTGACCGTAGCGTTCGAAGGAGCGTCTATCAAAAGAAAACTTGGTATAGACAATATACAAAGTCCTTCAGTCTCTTACTCCCTCTAAAGAAGCGCAATCAAGTCCGTTGTTTTGCCTACGGGGTTAGAAAAATCTGTTCACGCACAACATCCACGAGGAACTTAGAAAGACTCAGGACTTGCTTCGCGAGAAAATGTATCCTGACAGCTTTGTTGTAATAAATATTAACGAGAGACCAGAAAAATGCATCACACAGACGGCGGCAAAATGTCTGTTCCCCAGAATCCCTTTTCATGGGGACGCAGCGAGTGAACTTCAGGGAAGACGCCTTGACCAGCCTGTTTCACGAACCTTTCCAGCAAACAGAGTTCGGATATTATTTTAGGCTATTCCTGTTTTACACGGCGAATGTAGGAGTAAAGTGCCAGATCAAATCGCCTCCATGTACATTTACTCCTTTACTTGTTCCTGTGGAGCGGGTTATATTGGTCGTACGAGTAGGTGTCTATCCAAATGAATAAGAAAACACCTCCCGACATGGTTGGTAAAAGGTAGAATTAAAAACAACAACACCAGTGGCAACTGCTATCAGGTTACAGAAGCCGGTGTCCTGCTCTCAGAATAACCTGATACAAGCCCCACACCTACCGTGGCCAAATGCCGGTTAACTGCATTCACTCCTCCTCACCTATCCCCCCCTCACCCTAACCCTCACTGCCACCTAACTCACTGTTTCCTATCACCTCTCCCTCTATTCCTACATCCAACATGTAAGAAGAGGCGAACTGGAGTCGATTTCTCTTACGACTCACATGTTTTACTTGCACTGGCACGACAAGGATTTATCGAAAAAACGCTTCATTGAATTCGGGCCTAGATTTACCGTAAGCAGGGCTGCAGTAGACGCCGCAATAAGAAGGAGTCATTAAAGACTGAGTCTCAGTTCTTAGTAGAACCGATTTGCCCTATCACCTGTCAAATTTCAAACGCCGCAACCGCTAGCCTGTCGCGATTGACTCCAGGACCATGTTTGGTTGTTTCAGTGGCGGATTCAACGCTAGATCCGAGCTGCACCTATCTCACTTTCTCCTCCTTCTTCCACGCGTTAGTGTTTTGATCGAGTCACGCCTACCGGGAATGAGACTGAGTGCACTGGCTAATGTGACGTAAATCCGCCATTTAATGTGCGCCGCGCATGGGCTCCGATCTCACAACTGTGTGGGATGTTACGATTAACGCAGTAGGAAGGCTTTAGGTCAACCTGTACACACGTGACCTGCCGGATTTTTGACATGGGCTTTTGCAACCTGAGGTACGCGACAGGATGAACCAAGCGAGCACAGAATCGATAACCAATCCTCATCTGACTAACCTAGCCCAGTATGGCTATATGGAAAGTGTCCGTCAGCAGACGTTTGTAAGTTCAAAGCGGTTTAAATGGAAAGGGACCGATCAAAGATAAGCTGGAGTTTCGATCATCTACTTCTGCGATGTTATGCCTTTTGGTTAAACTTGGGTAATACTTTCCTGCCCAAGATTTCGGCCTCTCACTGTCACAGAGGTCCTAATTAAAGGAGCACAAACATGCGAAATCTTTAGTTCCCGGGGTTTTAAAAAAAGTTGGCTAAGTGATCGGGAAAAGGTGTTTGGATATCTAATTTTTTGAGCTAGAAGTGTCACCTGTTATGAAACTCCTCGATCCATCTCTGCCTCTAGTCGCCCCCAACCTCTCATTTACTGGTTCCATTCAATATCTCCATCATACTTAAGGTCCATCTGAGTCGCCGAGTAGGGCCCTCAGTTTAGACAATGAAAGCATTTGGAATGCACAAACAAGGATAGCAATAAACTCTCAATTCCGTTAAATCACCAAAGTCACCAAAGCAACTTCTCCCTAAATAAATCACATGGTCATAAGAAGTGGTGATTTAACCACCTTGTGTCCTCCAAAAACAAGACCCGATGAGAAGGTTGTCAGGAAGATCTCACCTAATAGACCCCACAGTTTCATTCGCATTGGACAGTATTTGTATGCCCAGACGCGACCGTGGGCGCTAGAGCCGGAGTGAATTGTGCGTCGAATTAAGGTCGCTGGCTGGTTGACTGATCACCTAACCTACTGCCTTAAGCATCCTACATTGCCCCTAGAACGGGCCACATGGTAGATGCGCTGGACGAACACAGTGGCTAGAATGGAATCTGACAGGCGTTATCGGGAATGCGCACGCATAGCAAATGCCAATATTTGGGATGCGGTGACAGGCCCAGTTGGAGACTGACTTTGAGCCAATTGGGATCTGAACAGCCTCCCAATTGTGTTGCTGTTGAAAATCCTACTCAAGTGTTTACTGTGGACAGGGGGTGTGGTTGTATGCCTAATTATGGATTTTTGCTGTGTCATTCACCTGCGGCCTCTCCCTCCTCCGCTCTTCTTTACTTGTTCGTGGCATTAGCCCTAAGGGGGGAGGAAGAGAAAGTGAGGTAGATGCAGCGAATGTCAATCATCGCTAGAGACTAGTCTACGCCCAAATCACCGCCCCTGCTCTCACCCTGCTGTGGAGCACACGGTGGAGTCTTCGAAGGCGACGGTCGATCTGTCATACTTCCACAAGGACTTGCTGTCAGCCTCTTCTGCTCTCTTTCCAGTGAAGAAATCTTCCACCCAACTCATTCCCCCATCTGCAAACTGAGACTGGAATAGAACAGGTTTAGACCATGTTACTCTGATAGTTCGACGGAACTATTACTGCCACGGGCTAACTCTCTATTCCAGTGCTCGCTCCACCCAAATGCACGAGAAAGTCAAGACAACTGCAAGGCCAAACAAGTCGTCCATGCGTGTCATGCGCGACCCGGGGTCATGGCTCCACGCAAACTAGGCTTCATTTAGGAGAGAACTCACATCTGGGCAGAAGTGAGGGGCGCAGTGAAGGCCACATTAGGCATGAACCATTGCAGTCTGACCCTCGCACCAGAGGAGGACTGTTCTATCCGGTTACGCGACAGATTCCCAAGCCAAGACGGCAACCCCATTTGACTGTCGGTAGACCGTGGATAGTGTCGCATGTGGTCTTATCGTGGTATCTATCTGTAAGCCGTTGCTGACATTACGCCGCCAACAACAGTTACTGCCCAAGAGCTCAGACAAATATCCAAACTTCGCCATTTTGTGCAAACTTGCTTATTATTTATTTTTTGATCAACAGGCTCATTTCCGTTGCCATACGAAGGCATACAACAAGACTTTTGGCAGAAATATAAGCGATTTCTGTTTTCTTGCATTTCTTCGGCTTACTGTCTGGCGTGCTGGCTCCACCGCAAGACTCACACGACCACCTTTCCTGTATGACACAGTCAACAGTTTACCGAGAGTTAACTGGAGTCCTTCACCCTACCGTTGCCTTCAAAGACTTTTAGCCCGTCCTGATAGGGTGAAACTCGTCAAGGCTATTATTACTGAGGAATGCGCTGTTTTGTCCTGGGTGGGGGTACGACGGCCTCGATCTTCCTATTCCACGCACCAACAGCCTTTCCGCCACTGTCCGATCCAACTGAAAATGAGGTTGGGCGCCGTGTCTGTTGTGGCACTGACGCCTCCGTTTAACAAACGTTGTGCACGTGTCGATCCTCCACTCCGCACAACCAGCTTTCACTAATTAGCATACGTACTAAATGAAGGAGATGTGCACAATCCTATATGTGGCGTTGTCAAATTTTGTCACGCAGTTGCTGCACGAATGGTCTGCGATGTGCAGCTGATGAGCGATGTGTGTACGCCTGTGAGAGAACACACACACACACACACACGACAGTTCGACCATCGATTTCGATGATGTCCACCGTGTGCTCCACAGACTGCATTGTGAAACAGGGACGGTGACTTATGCAGGGGTTTATAGTGCCAGTAGACTTGCGTAGCATCTACCTACACTCTCTCCTCCTCCCCCGCCTGAGCCCGGTGTCAAGACCAAGTCAAGAAGACCGGAGACGAGGGAGACCGCAGGTGGATGGCTCGGACGGATCCTCGCCCTGGCGCTCCACTCCGCACCCCCTGGTTCACACACAAATGACCAGGATTTTAACCACAAAACAATGGGGTGATGGCAGTGGTCCAGTTGTGCGACGAATGCCGACAACAGGGTCTGCCAGAGCACCCCGCAAATGTTGGCATTTGTTATTGCGCACAGATAACGCCTGCCAGAGTCCGATGTGGCCCCCGTGTTGGTCCAGCGCATCTAACACGTGGCCCGTTTTGAGGGACACATACACACACAGGAAAGTTCGACCGTCGATTTCGATGATGTCCATCGTATGCCCGACAGCAGGTGCTCCTAGCAGGAACGATGATTTGCGCGGAGGTTTATAATGCCAGTAGACTTGCGCTGCATCTACCATACTCTCTTCTCCCCCCGCCTGAGCCCGATGTCCAGACACAGTCAAGAAGACCGGGGTTTAGGCAAGTCGCAGGTGGGTGGCTTAGAGGGCTCAGCACCTTGGCGCTCCACTCCGCACCCCCTGGTCCACACACAAATGACTAGGATTTTTACCGCCACAACATTGGAGGGCATGGCAGTGATCCCAGTTGTGCGACGACTGCCGACACGCACACCCTAGATGTTTGCATTTATTATTGCGCAACGATAACGCCTTCCAGAATCCCATGTGGCCCCCGTGTTAGTCCAAAGCAATTAACACGTGGCTCGTTCGGGGAGGCAAACACACACGCACGCACGCACACACGTGTAGTCTATACCTGTTCATGCGCACAAACAAGGCGAGGTACTATACGGAGGCCTTGGCCATGCGGATTTACCAGAAAATGTGCCGTACGAACCTCATCGTCCAATATGGACAGGCAGTATGTACATTATAGGGCCTTCGTCGGTTCGTCAGACGCCAGTTCACGAGCCGTATTGAGATAGATACTCAAGTGACTGATCAGGTCGATGCAAGATGGTAATATGCGGTCAAATGTTGGACAGTTCCATATTCTGTCTCCAATTCTGCTGGTTCTGTTTTGTAATTCCTTTGCACTCGCGCTACGTTGAAGTTGTGCCTAAGGCGAATATATCCAATCTGTCCAGCTAGGTTTTGGAACATGTATCAGTGAAGAGATCTGGTTAGAGCGTTTCCACTACTGATAATGGTGATGAAGAAGATTCTGCCAATGATTATGGCATTATCACCTGTGGTTGGCAGTTGCGCTACGTTGAAACCTCGACGGGACTGATGATGCCCAACGTGGCCGCATCCTGCCCCCCATGCCCACTGATAATTTGGCCATAAAGGAAAGGGATTGAGTGCTTGCGTCATTCGCCAACGACACCTGAGTCTCGTACACCTCCCATCTGGTTGGCTTCGGCGGTAGCTGCTTCAGGTATTAGGGCTGTGTGCCAGATCTGACGATTCTGTGTAGGGTTTTCCCACGTGTCACAATTAAATTACAGGAACTTGAGAGAGGATTTCAGCACAGCATTGTATCTTCACACTTGCGTTTGTGTCCGCGAGCACCCGTAGAAATCTGAACATGGATTAATCGCTTGCATAGGCGCTCGTTATCCACCCCCTAGATGTGGTCGCTACAACGCAAATGTATCTGTCTCGGCACGACGTTGATACTTGGGACACTAGTTTCCCCAGATCCTCATTATCCGACGTCCTTTCCTGCCACTCCTCCTTTAGTATTCAGAGGAAGTTAAGGTGTTTTGACTTCCTTGTTTGGATTTCGTAGATTTTCCATTTCTCCTCTCCGTACAGGAGTGTGTTTATGACAATATCCATGACGAGGAGGATTCTGTGGTGGTTCTTAACACGGCGTCGCAACTGGCCGAAGTCCTGATTGCATTTAGAGATAAAACTCTTTACTTTGCCATCAATCTTGATGTATTTTTTCAAATTGGATACATGCGAATCTGTCCATTGGTGTGAGGCGGACTCCGGTGACGCCGATTCCGGTTTCGTTATAGTCCTCGTTAGGCGTTGGTTAATGCACAATCGCTGTCTTCTCCTTACTTATTGTGAGCCCGACGTTTCAGCAGCTGGAAGCGAAAAAGCCCATACTCCGGTGCATGTCATCTTATCTGTGATATTTTGTGCGCTGTCATCCGCTAAAAAGTCGCCGTGGACACTGGTCTTGGGAATCTTGAAAATGTCTGCATGCGGTGTACAGTCATCCAACTGTCTGGTAGTAGATTTTCATTCCCCACTGCTATTTACGACAAGCTTCCATCAGCATAGTGAAAAACTTGAGACTAAGTAGGATGGGGGGGGGGACGAGTACGTAGCAATGCTTCACCCCATTGGTCACCTTGGAGGCCTCCGAGACTGACTCGTTGTCCTTGACACGCTCCATCGCCCCTTGCGTAGGTGTCTGGCAAACTGTGTGAATCGCTCCGGTCATCCGGATTTCGACATGGTCTTCTAGAATCTATTGTGGTTCACTGTGTAGAAGGCCTTTGTCAAAGCGTTAATAGTGGATTTGCGGACAATCCTCGTTTTCCGAACTTTTCATTCTAGACTAGGAACAGCAAAGATCGTGTCGATGCTTCCGCAGATCCTTCAAAATCTATATAGACTTTTGGAGAGAAGGCGTTGCTCAAGATGTGGGTTTAGACGCGGCTTTTGCCTACAATGTTGAGGACGGAGATTCCTCTGTGGTTATCCCAGATTTGCATTTGTAAAAGCGGACCGTGGGGGTATATGTAAGGTACCGGGATTCGTCCCTCTCTTCGCAAACAGCCAGTAATGTATGCTCATGATCTGATAGTGTTCATACTCGTATTGGAACTGAGTCAAGGCCCGGCACTCTGCCGCTAAACATCCACTGTACAGCTCTGATTTTCTCTCGTATCTAGGCCGAACGATTAAGGTCTGTGTTGAAGTTAATATTGCGGAATCCATTGATTGTTTCGTCGAATACTGTGGATTGGAGGCGGTTGATGAAGCAAGTAAAGTGTTCGGTCAGACGCTTGAGGATATGTGATTTTTCCATCCAAACTGATCAGCGGCATAATTTCAATAACATGGGACCGCTTGCTAACCTTGCGATCGGTCGCGGCGTTGTAGTTGCAGTCCCATCTCTGAGGCCACAAGGCAACATTTCGTCCAGTAGTCCGTCCTAAACATCCTCTTTCTCGCTGAGACTTAACGTTGGTAAGGACTCCGGACGAGCACATAGTCCAGCAGTTGCCCGTGATGTGCTCGAGGGTGCTTCCGGGTGACTTCTCTTGGTTTATTTGATTATGGAGATAGTGTGTTCTGTGAATACCTACAGGAGTAGGAGTCGACGGCTTTTGCAGCTTTCAGATCTGTAACTACCCGGCTCCCCCGCCCAGATAGCGTGGTCTGTGCCTACGCCAGCCACCACACCCCCTCCTCCTTTCCCACCTGGATCCGGTATCAAGACAGCGCCAAGAAGACCGGAGGCGCGAGAGTGCACAGGTGCTGGCACGGCGTAAACTCGCATTTAGATGTACCATCATACCCTCTCCCATGTATGGTATTTATGATGAGTGATCAGCCCAATAACGCGTGTCTGACCCTGATCTGTCCCCATCCCGTGTGCTGGTCTCGCGTGGGCTGTTCTTGAAGCATTCAGCCCACTCGCCGCCTACCCAAAAACCAGACCACAACTGGTGAAGGTAGATTTAAATGAACCCGTCCATTTGAAACAGATAAGCGGCAATCGACCTCAGCCTATGAAAATAACAGCACGACAGCTCACAAATACAGCGACACCAGAACCCTCGTCCATCGCGCACATCAGTACAGCTGAAAATACTGTCAACACACATGCACTGTTTATTTCGACCGGACGGGCACCACGAGTTTTTTGCAAAGAGTTGCCCCAGACGCCAAGAACAGAGAATAATATCGAAGCCATGTGGCGAAAATAACGCGACGGTCTAGCGAAATCGAATTGAAAACTAGGTGTACCTCGGTTTTTCCGAAAAAGCCCCCCAACCTTCCGCCAGTATTAACCGTCAGCCGAGCTCAACTTCGTGGATAAATGAAAAGTACGACTCAGTTGGGCTCGAAACCAACCACCGGCAGCGGTGCAGAGATAGCTACTTAAACAGCTACCCTGTGTAGAGTGAATGCTTTTCCTAGCGAGACTATGTTAGCTGTTACAAGGGACTTTTGGGCTTTCATCCAGTCTTTATTCTCTCAAAAGCTCTAGTGTGGGACCCTGTGGGGCGTCAGAGGATGGCAGGTAGGAATGGATATTTTATGTGTGTGGCCCAGAAGATTGTAAAAGTTGACTAAAAGGGCCTGGGCTTTGGCTTGGAGCTGGAAAACTTTTCTAAACCACTATCACCGATTGTTTTTGAACAAATTGTTTTTATTATTTTGACTTCTGCGATGACAAATCTTCCCTTGATAGGTTCTCTCGAGATAAAGTTCTAGAATCCACCCACATAAACTGGAGTCGGGGATGACATACTGAAAAAAAGACTCAAAGTGCTGGACTCCGACATTTCATCAGCCAAGAGACCACTCAAGAAGAAAAACAAACTAGCAACGCTTACGATAAAGTATAACTGGCTTCTGACCTAAGAAACCGAATATAAAACCTGGTGTTCTTATAACTTACAAGTTCACGGACTCCCAAGATAGAGAAATTAACACGCGAAAATTCTAATTAAAAAGGCAACCACATTTGTTCTGAGTTCTGTATGGGGTTTTCTCCGTTTGTACCACTCTTCTTTCAATTTTCCCAAGTATATGAGAAGGATATTTAGTAAATTTGACGTACAAGGTTATTTGGGGATTGCGAACTTAGTTGCCCATGAGCGAGTTTACCCCAAATAAAGTTGCCTGGAACTATTCTACTGACTGCATATGAACAAGTAAAATGTTGCCTTTTATGATAAGTAGCGATGCTTAAGCTTCCTTACTTGAAACTCATTTTGTTACGACAGACGCATCGTTTATTTAAGCGCTTACATCTGTGCAGTTCGAGGCCGACGAATGAATTGGAAAATTTTGTGCGTCATAAAAATAATTATTAAAGATATTTTGAAGGAATGGATCAGGCACCTTAAGCTCGTCTTAGTACTGCTAACAAGTTTTATCAGGTTCAGGGATTTCAGACTATATGTGCGACCGTATTTACGACTATTATTGCTTATCGCAGTTCAAGGCCGCCTAAATTCTCTCACATTTGGCTCTTTGTACAGTCGATGGTGTCGGTTTCCGTAGGTATCATTTGAAAACCTAGTAACGATCTTTCACAACTTATTCGGATGTAAGGGCTCCCTCAGTTGTTCAATCGCCCAATACAGAGATCCAACCGATTATTCTATTTATGGGCTACTGGTTCTGTAAATTCATGTCTAGAGAGTGAGATTTTAGCCATCGGCACCTCTCCAGTTTGTTTGGTCTCAACCAACTGAACCGAATACTCGTGTACTTACTGGACAGCCATAACCGAAGGTGGGTTCTATAGCGATTAATGAGGGAAATTTTCAGTGTTCACAACGGAATCAGTTGGACACGAGAGCAAGTGTCTCCCAACACTACGGGTGGCTTTGAGCTAAATTCCGGAGGGGATTCTTATCTCCGTGTCCTGGCTTCAGGCCTAACCCCAATCCTGAATATAACGCTGTCCCCCTAGCCTTGACCGTCGTCGTAATCCACCCCGAATTTCGCACAAGGCCACCTGTGATACGGGAACACTTATTCCTGTGCCTACCAAAGCCTTTATCCCGCAATTTAGCCCACGTTCTCTGGTGTCTGAAGAACGTATTCAGGCATTGATGCAGCTAAGGTTGAACTACGGGTCTTTTTTCTTTTTTCGTGCATATTTGGGGATCAATTCTCAAGTAAAATTCGAAAAATCCTCTATACCCAACCACGTTGCCATACGCTGGAGTAAGAAAATTGCTGGGCGTTTTCTGTAACGAATTTCCACTGACATCAATACTAACATAAAGTGAAACAGTTTTTCTTTCCCGACATCACGTGTTCACTCACTAAACCACATAAAACACGGCATTACGTCACTTGTATCACGCAGTATGAGTTAGGCCTTGACAAATGGTCTGGTGGAATTTGAAATTCATGGCTTACTTTTTAGCATACGCATTGGATTCTCAACCTTCGCAATTTACGTTTAACCCTCCTTCTCCCACCTTTTGTTGGTTAGCAAATCTTTTCTGTCCTTATCTCGGGGTATGTGCGTGCGAATAGTAAAAACCAATGCTTAGGCAACGAAATCGTTTTCTAGCCTTTTCATAAATTGCTGGAAAAGAGGAAAAGTTTTCCAGTTTATGACGGTCCCAGATGCATTTCTCATTCATTATACCTATCTGATAGGCATATCCGGCAGTGCCGAATTACGAAAAAGTGATGGAAACAAACAAAGGACAATGGCAGGCATTTGAGGCATCTCGCATTAGAAAGCATGATAAATCCTCCGACGTTGGTTGTTATATGCTCAGGTTCGATTTATAGGGACACTTTTCACCCTGGCAGCTTATGACTGCTCCCCTTAAATGAAAAACCAGTCACACCGGAGTTATTGGCAGGGAGAATACAGTCCAGGATTGGCTTTGAACCTGACTGACGCCATACCGGACGGTCTTTTTGGTGTTGATACTATTTCAGTTGTAAACTACTCGTCGCCGTGCAACGGTTCTATCGTCGATCTCGACTATGTCCACTGCGGGGTGAGAGCAGGGACAGTGACTTGCACGTAAATTAGTTTAAGGTAGTGGTAGACTTTCGCTGCATACATCTCACTCCCTCCTTTCCCACCTGAACCCGGTGTCAAGAGAGAGCCAGGGAGACTAGAGGCGGGAGGGAGCACAGGTGGCTGGCACAACGTAAGCCCGCACCTTGGCGTGCTTCCACAGCCCCTGGTCCACACCGGGGAGAGGCACGGATCCCAATAGGCGCAACGTGAGCCTGTACACGGAGGAGCCACCACACCCCCACTGTTGACATTTGTCAGGGACGCGTATTCCCGATAACGCCTGTCGCAGATTTAAGGCGAAGCGGGATCTCCCATATGCCATCTCGCGATCGGTGTAGGCCAGTGAGTGACACTCTTGTATAACGCTGACTGATCGTGATCTGGACTGATGGGAAGCAAGCCCATGACTAAGAAATAAAGGGATTAGTCTAACACTTCATGTACAATAAACACAGGTGAGGGTCTCGGGCTTTCGCGGCCTTCCTCTGGATTAGGTATGGCTGACGAAGGCTGACAAACCAGAAACGTTCAGCTTACTTTCTCCTGTTTTTGTCAGTAACTTTTACGCTCAGCTCAGACTCTATGAAGGGCATCAAACGGCCAGTTTTCTCACGCGGTCAATAGTCATTATTCCGAGGCTTTGCACTAGCTAACGATCCGATGGTCTATGACGTAATTAAATGTGGAGAATGTTTAAGCAAGTAATGATTGTATTCAAGTTCCGTCATTTGAGGGAAACAGTTCAACTCAAAAGCATCAAGTCAGTGTCGGTGCCAAAATAACTACATTTCAGTTTTCAGAAGGTGCTATAATTACCAGCCAAAGTTGCTCGAAAGGATCAATCTGTTGGCGGTTCGATTTCCTGAACCGAGGATTTGCCTGGCAGTCATCCTAGCTATGGAGTCCAACTAGCATCATATTAAGCCAGTTCAACTAAAATCTAACGGTCCAGGTATACATTTATTTTTTGTTCTGTCCATTCCAAAGCTTTTCATCCTGGCAACACGTAAGTTATTTTGGGCTTCTGTTCAGCTGAACTCTCAATCAAATCAATATCATGAAATATGGCCCTGTCTTCCGTTCGAGCCACCTTCAAACTTCTGATCAAATATATTCTAGATGCAGTACAGAAATGTGGCGAACTTTAACCATGTCGGACAATCCCCTTAAAAAGAGATATAAATTTAAAAATCAACAGGGACAGAATCGACAAGATATTTACTCGAAAAATCGTAGTAACCATCCGTTTGACAGAAAAGATAAATGATCAAGATCTCATTTTTTGTGCTCATTGTCTTGAGGCAACTATGCAGACTCTTTGGTAGTTCCCGAGTTATTGGCTGGAGGCCTTAAGGACATTTTTTACTTACCTCCAGCAAAAACAGAGATTCGCAAATCTCGTCTCCCAAGGATGGAAAATCAATGATTTCTGTGTCAGACTTGAAGGAATCAAGAAATACAACCGTAAATTGCGAAACTAATTCCATCAAAGTAAACAACTTATTTTGGAGGATAATCTGACACAGCTTCTGTATTTTTTACTCTTACTGTCCAAAAGGTTCCATTTCATTGGAAAATGCTTCCACCTGCTACGTTTGTTCTCTCTCCTGTCGAGAATGCTCTGAATAAAATTCCTCTTCGTATTCCGAAAGATAAATTTCCTTGTGAGTAGTCAACAGGAACTGGTGAACAGAGAAAGGATGCTAGATATGGGCCGAATACTTTAAAAAATTTTCCAAATATCTAAACTGTCGCTGATTTTCATGGAGTTTCCGCTTTATTATCTGCTAGTTTTCCTAGCTGGAAGACATTTTGAACAGAACTAACCAATGAGAACATGCATTCTTTTGGGGGACACAGAATAAGCCTTTTGGCGTAACAGCTTTACTAGGCACATTCGCGGTTTCATTCAGCTCCACGTCGCGTTATTTGATCCCGCCCGTAAACTGGTTTTATTTGAGATTTTTAACTTCTCTCTGGAGGCATAAACCTGATTTTCTTATAGTGTGTTCTCCCCATTTCTGCACTACGAGAACTCTTGCTCCCTTTTCACGCATCATGTCATTAAATAATGCGAATCGCCACTGCTTACTGCCAAAGAACAGGAATCATCCGATTAGACTTATGCCTTATCTCTTCGCTTCTTTTTCGCACAACGTCAGCATTCGTGTATATCAGCGTAAAGAAGCCAAGAATTGCCAGCTAAAGAAATCCAGCCGGTTTCCGATGCTTTACCTTTCTTACACGCTCCCACACACTATCAAAATAGACGGCTGTTCAAGCGCATGTGGTAAATACTGCTTTTGTTTTAGGAATTTCCATCCAGCATTTCGTTTAACCAAAATACCGTTTTGCCAAATTTACTTCTAAATCACTATACACCACCGAAACTTATCAGGTCGTCTCTTTTTCCAGCAGCCTCATAAATCCCAAAATAAAAATAAATATCCAAGTTGATAATATAATTAGGTAAACGCAGGTTATTTTCCTGTTGTGACCCAATAAAAAACTGCAACTTCATGCTACTTAAGCGTTTACATGCCGGATCCAAGAGCACAGTGCATGCAATAGTCTGCCGCATTTGTGTTTACTTTTTGTTCCTAAAGGTGTCGCCCCAATAAAAGGCACATGACCTTGTGATGGAATAAGTTGGCCATACTAATTTTAAAATGAACTATAAAATAAACACGAGCGCCCTCTTTAGGTTATTGCCCGATTGCCTGTGGAATTTCAATGGGAGTTGGGACAATCTGGCGTGGGGTCCATGAGTTAGTTATAATTGCTTGATGACAACAAATGTGCCAGGAATGGCCGCTCCAATGCACCTTTCTTTGTTAAGTAAACACTTCCCAATTATTGATTGTTAGGCGCCAAATGACTGCATGCGTGGACGGTGGGCCCTCCGCTCCAGTGCAAAACGCAGCTGCCCACTTTCATCCTGCAAGCAATCAGAATAGATTGATGCCCGTCAATCTACCAATAAATGCTCCCGATCTCAGCTGACATAACGTGAGCCCGTAGTGTAGTGGTGGGAGCGTTTCGAGATAACCAGCTGACTCAAAGTTCTGATCTCGGAGGTGCAGCTACTGGCGATGAATAAGCCAGAAATTGCCATTTCAGTGTCCCCGTCTTTGTTGGCAAGGGCTTGCCATGGTAGGGGACGCCCTCCGATCGATCTTACAGAACTCACTCGTTCCGTTGTGCCTTACGGCTCTCTCTCGAGCCCAACCAGTAGCCGCGCAGCGGCGCACCATCGGGCTCGTGTGTCAGTGGTTAGAGGCGTTGGACTTCTAACCAACAAGTCGCGGGATCGAGCCTCGGGTGTTCTACACTTCTGGTTTGGGTATGACTGGCTGACGACGGCTAATAAGCCAGAAATGGCCATTCTAGTCTCCCTTGTCTTTGTCGGTAATGTCATTCTGTCTATAATTGCCGTCAAACGGCGCCTACAGAGGTCCATGCACTCACTCTCAGCGGAGAATGGCACTACGTGCAGGTCGTCAATCACTGCTGACGTAGGATTTGTCATTTGGGAGGGATAATGTGGCTGGACGAATGTTCTGCAAGAATTAGCGGAGTCGGTGCGTTAAGTCCATGAACCTCTCATCGATACCCCGAGATAAGGAAAACCATATTGCCTCGCAAGTGGGCACTGAAGCCGACCACGATGTGTACGGCGAAACATTCGAGTTCCGACATCACTGTTTAGAGAATCCAAAGGAGAGTTCGGAAAAGAGGTCGGGTCATTTTTCTGCATTCCAGGTGAAGCGCATAGAACTGCCCGGTCCCGTCATTGTTAACTGGTGATAAACCGAATCAGAGCGGTTTTGACCACTGTCGTTCGGTAAACATTTGTCACGGGACCGTTTTTGACTAGCAGTTAAGGATGGCCATGTTGCTGATTTAGAAGTTTCTGAAGCGATCGCTGCTGCCCGGCAAAAATTCGTCCTCACAATGGGCCACTTTTGCATTCCAGGCCAAACGAGCGATGAATCCTCAGCGTCGTTCGTATCCCAGGGTGGGAGAAACTATGTAAGGAGCTTACCTAAACTTCTAGGTAGGGAGTGGGCACGATCAGGTGATTATATGAGTTGAAGACATCCCAGGAAATAGGGCGTCCACGGGAGCGGAGAAGAACAAACTGGAGTTCTGGTTCTTAAAGATCTTCGCCATCATGGTGACCCCCCTCCCTTGTCGCCGCCCACTATTCTCGCATCTGTCGGGTTATCTGTCCATGGAAAAGTGACGACAGAATGTGGAGGACAAGAAGGGGCCAATCACGCCAACCTTCCGGCGATCGAGGGGAAGAATGTCATTAGTAAATGGGGAAATGCGATCCAGTTTATTGGCTCCATCAGGGTTGTACTAGGCGAATAAGACGGAGGGACAAGCCGCGGCCGCTTGCCGTCGATGACGGCCGTTTTTTCTTGAAATCGACCAACACATGACCTTATATGTTGACGGAACCCGACGAGACGGAAAATACAATGGTTTTGTGACAATTTGGGCTGAGAGGGGCACGCTTAGATTTTACCCGATGCCGGAGAAAACCAAGGAACGTGAACGCCAACCTGGAATGTGATGAAGAAGTTCGCCTTCCGGGAGCGAGCAAACGCGAAGGTAATGGGAATTCTACGAGATTCAACACCCTGGATAATTAACACGTAAGCATTGTGGACTTATGCAAAAGACAAGAAACTACGAACGCAACTTAGTAGTCCCCGAATGATTCGGAAAGCTTTCCCGAGCCGAAGCACGCGTAGAGAAATCCAAAAGTCCCAAGGGAGTTCCCGAGATCCTGCTCGTAGAGAGTCGGGGAGCAACGGCGTTTGACGAAAGCCCACACCCAGCCAGGCTTTGAGAAGATAACGCAACTGAGGAGAACGTCACCAAAGGCTTCGAAGAAGAAAGATGGGTGCTGATCATTAATGACAGTTGTGCGCAAGTTCCAGTTGTCTTTAAAGGGACGCAATATGCCATTTGGTGACTTAGAGTCCGTCTGCAATGGGATGCCCAAAGGTGTGCGGGTTGGCAGAGAAGTTCGGCCTTGATTGTTCGCAGACAAGCAGGGACAAGGCGGCAAGTCTAGAAAAAATACTTAAGAGCTTATAATGTACTTTAAATTACACCCAATCTCTCATGTAAACGATAGAAATGGCCCAAGAGTCGTCAGAAACTAAAAATATTTTCGAGCAGTGACAAAGGTGACATATGCCAAGACTAAATTACAGACCGTGGAATGCGGCTATCTGGGTGTGTTTTTGGCAATGATGTTCGACAGAGGGTGGGTGCAAGAAGACTAATCTGAGCACTGACGTCAACAATGCAACGCCTGCATGTTCACCTTTCACAGGCGTAGGATCCTCTACAGGCGCAGGAGAGAGAGCAATTGAGCATATTCTCTGTCTATTGAGATTGGCTACTATACCATTTTTGACCTCAGCGTTGCGGGAATAAATATGACGACCAGTTTTGGCAAGAAATAAATGAGCATCACCTCCTCTTGCGGGGTTGGCGACCGTCAGCGGTCGGTGGTGTCGATGACATTGCACATATGCCTTTTCTCGCCAACCTATAGACTTGGTTGCGTGAACATTAACGTATTTACGTCTTCTATGTATCTGGCCTCTTATTTTGCTAATAAAACTGCTCCTTTATAAAGAACCGGTATTCCGGACACATTTGTATCAAGAAGTCATTACTTCTGCGTCTTTAGAATAACTCCAGTATTGCAATGTTCTTTCATTTCGATTACTCCGGTGGGAGGATTTTCATCAGACCGAAACGAATTATACTTCACACCCGAAAGCCCTTAGAGTAGGGGGAAAGCCACTGGCTACTTCTTCAGGTTTATTTTGTCAGTTAACTCGGTTACCGGGCTGGAATACCTAAAGAGGCCATGGTTCTGTAATGCCAGGTTTAAGGAGTGACTACGTATGAGTGGTAGGAGGGATGACTATCCTGGAGCAGCTTCGAATTTGAAACGACTGCCATTCTTTCAAAGTCATGCTCCCCGATAATCACCACATACATCCCGACGCCGGCAAAACAGGTTCTTGAGTCGGCAGTAAAAGTACAAAATAACGTGAAAGCGCCCGTCAAAAACGAATAAAAGAAGACTCGTGAAGAAATAATTGTGGCTGCAGATCTTGGTTTCCAAAGGGTCTACCAATGATTTTTCCGACGGGCCTGGTGGAAGCAGAGGGAAGGCGGGTTCTGGAAGCACAGTTTATTCTAGGTCGGCTGGAAACAGAGGATCCCTTAGCTCATTAACTCTCACCTATTTAAAGGAGTTCTGGCCGTTCTCGGGCGCTCATGCCGATGGCGTGCCAGTTGTGGTGGGCACTCGGTAATAATCTGGCCTACGGCGTGTTGCGCGTTGGTTGGCCATTTCTCACGCTGGGAGCCCCTCACTGAATGTTCTCGAATCCTTGGCTCACACGCGTGAGCCGGGCTTCACGCTGATGGGCTGGCTGTCTTCACGGCGCAATTCCCAACCGGCATGGCCTGCTGCAACGCTCGTGGTCACGTGGTCTTTTCGCTCTAAACCGCGATTCCTCTGTGGTTCGCGTCCTCGTAGCAACTGACAAGGGCACTAGAGGTTTGAGGGGTCAATTACGTCTTATTCGTCATCGTCAATTGATCATACCGCATGTTCAGGATTGAAAGACCCCAGACCCGACCGAGCTCGGGTGAAAGTCGTCAACTATACCGCTTAGCCACTGGCAAAGGTTCTGTAGACTGCTAACGCCACTATTCAACGTCCTACTGGAGTGACGACAACCGATCTATATTAGTTGCAGACCGGAGGAGGAGGACTCAATTAAAAATTTTGATTATTTTTTGATCGAAATAAGATTAAATAGAATCGGCCGTTCTAGTTAGTTTATCATACCCAGCTAGGTGGAGTCAATGACCGGTCACAGGAAATACTGACCAAAATCCTGAAATGTGCTTTCGATCAGGAAGGATTACTTAATTGGGGTTAAATTTCTGATTATCGTGCGGCATAGTACCATGATATTTCAGATACGCCAGTATGTTGGCTTCTGAATGCACCTCTTCGGTCGTCTGTACGAACAACCTACGGGAAAATGGCCACTTAAGCAGCGTCCTTAAAATTCAGATATAGTTTATAGAAAACACGCACGAAAATATACTATCATATATTTATTTGGTAGAAAATCACGTTTTCTTTTGATTTTATACGTGAAGGAAGGGTATCATCCGGTTTTTGAAAAAATTTCAATTCTTTAATAGTTTTGAGTCTTATCTGCTGTTGCATTTGCGTCTAGGGCTTTCAGTTTACTTGTTGCATACGTTCAGTGCAAGGAAAATCATACATTCCATCATTCTATCAAAAAAGATATTGTATAGGGCTCGAAAACTCTAAAAATTAATGTGGATTATGTTGCATACCTTTGAGGAACATTAATAAACGGGTCGATAGGATCCTATCCGAATAAACATCGCACGGTCTTAAAAAATCTCACAGTCAGGAACTTTTAAAATCGGAAGGTGCCTTTAATGTGACGTAATTTTCTACTAAATGAACATAGGAAAAATATGTTTGCTTATGTTTTCTATAAAATATATTTGGAAACATAAGGACACCGAAAATCAATAGAAAAATGCATGCTACTCAAGTAACCATTTATTCCCGAGGGCAGTTTTTGCAGAGGGTAAAAAACGAGTGCAGTTAGAAATTCAACATCCTTGAGTGTCTGAAGTGCCACTGAATTATGCTGCATAATAATCAATGACCCAACCCCACCTAATAATTCTTATTAATCCAAAACATATTCCAGATGTTCGGTCAACAATTTAGGAGATCGGGATATCAACGTAAGCTAGGTGCGCCAGTCAAATTCAAGTGCGACCTGGCGACACCGCATCTGGGAAATTTCTAGTACTCTAACTTCCACTCCAACGGACGCGCAGTCTTCGGTCAGTACTACACCATTTGACTTCACGATAATTGACTGGGGTCTAATTCCGAGGCCCTTGTAGCCCAGGTCCGAGGTGCATTTAGCAAGAGAATACAAATAACTCAGAAATAGGGGTTTAATGTCCCCTGGATTTCGTTTCCAGAGCTACTCCCTATTACCGCTGTGCGCATGACCTAAGGCCCATGTCTGGAGTTCTTTGGGAAAACAGCATGCATTTCTTTAACCACACGAGGCATGCTGTTTGAGGTTCAAGGCTGTATGAGTTATCATGGAGCAGACAGACTAATCTGGTGTTTTTTACGCGGTTTTATGTTTACATTAGGCATCACATGATTTAAAATAACATATGAAAAGTGATGGCTGGAAAGTACGTAGTGGGAACGTGCAAAAGACTCCCCTTTACTCCATTGGCAATGTGAATCTACGTTAAGACGCTTCGCAGAGGTAAAATTTGCGTTATTATTCATATGCGACCTTTTTGCTTGTCAGGACCGTAACTTTAAGGTTGGCGGATGTTTGCATTTTCAGGCCGATTGACGAACGACAGTTAATTTTAAAAAATGCCTGAACAGGGCAGAAGTGTGTAGCGTAAAAGGGTATAATACACCATTATTTGGCCTCCTTATACCAGTCAGTCGCAGCATGAATCGTCATATGGACCAACAGATGCCAATATCCCACCTGGGGTTTCGACCGTCGTTACCGACGATGTCCGCCGTATGCCCCGCAGCAGGACGGACGCAGGGCCGGTGGCCTGCGCATGAATGTATAAGGTCAGTAAACTTGTGCAGCATCTGACGCACTCTCTCTCTCTCCTCCCTCACCCACCTCAGTCCGGTGTCAAAACCAGGCTAACAAAGCTAGACAGGCCGTCTGCCCCTGCCACACACACACACACACACGCCTGGTCCGCGAACGATGGATCAGAGTCTCGGAGAAGCAGAGGACTGGGATCCCAACAGGGTGCGAGCGTCACAGAGGCCACATTAAGAAGGGACCATTGCAGTCCGACTATCTGTCCTGAGAGGAGAATCGACTTATCTCATCAGTTGACAGCCTTACAGTCAAGGCTTTTAGCGCACCAGGATAGTTTAAGAGCACGTCAGATTGTTTATAGTGGAGAATATGCGCTGAGTGCCGTGGGGACAGAGTGGTCAGAGTTGATTTCACTCCCTATTCCCACTCTCAGGCACCAGTTCACTGTCCAAACCGGTCGGTCATCCGATGTGAGGATTTGGCGCAGTGGCTGAAAGAGCTAAACCGTCAGTTGTCATGTCAACTGACGGCAATCCCCTCCTAGTGCATATCTACGTACTAAACTGCTTATCGTTAATGCGCCTCAAACATGGACAGTTTGCAACAAGGAACCTTCTTGTTTAGTCGAAATGCACGTAGCGCGGACGGCGCAGTCTGCACTCGGCTACGGTGGTGTTCCCCATCGTAATAAAAATGGCAAGTCTCTGACACGTACGTCGCCAGATCTTATCACCTTTATATTTTAGTGGGGAAGTTAAAGAGACTGCGACTAGTTGCCTCAATTGATCCACCTAACCTGCTTTCTGTTCGGCCGGTGATGTAAAGTGCTGCGGACTGTTTGGTGTAATCAGTACTCCGATATTGTTTTTGGCAAGCTCGTTTCTGTTACGCTCTCCAGTTAGCTATTTTATCCTCTGTCGCTCCACAGGAACATGACCATCAAGAGTTCCTTTTAAAAAAATTTGACAGAACAATGAATTTGACGTGCGTCTGTCAAGCATCCTTGAGCAGTAAATAGAGGTTAAATGGAGTTTGAGAAAGGAGAAGGGCGTGAGAGTTATGACCTTCTCCCACATGGGACCCACAGCACTCCTGAAAGTGCGCGCTAAGAACACTTGAGTAAGTCTAAAATGCACTCGTGAAGCATACGGTACATACAAACCCGAAAAAAACACGATCTCGGCGAATGTTGCGTGAGTTACTGAAAATGGAACGTAGAACACAAAACTGGTACTCTTCTGTCTCAGGTCACCTACCTACTGAGAGTCACATTTTTTTCCTCGACGACGTTTTCTTTCCAATCCAAGGTACCTAGTAAATTGCGTCGCAACTTTTGGAAACCCAGTCTATTCGACTTTGAAATTCATACAGTTCAGTCTGACTCCACTCAATTTGCATGCTGCATTAAAATATCTAAAGACGAAAGTTTATGCATTTTACGTCCCTGCATCGTTTTCATTGTAGATCACACGCCGTAGAAGTGATAAATTTAGTAGCATGGTTGACATTTGCCACTGAATACGTTATTTGATATTTTTTGGAAACCCTTAAGAAACATACCATTCTACCCAATACGTACTCCTATTCGAGTTTGTTCTTCACCCTGTGAAATTTGCTTCCTTAATCCATGTCGCAACCAAATGCTGTATCTTTTGAGCGGGGTGAACAACAGGGAAGGCATCTAGTGTTAGCGGTTTCTGACGTCAGCCTTGTTTTTTTGTCTTGAAAACTGACCAAATTGTCCTCTCTGGGATATCGATCACTTTTCTCAACTTCATACGAAGCGTTTGACTGCGATTGTGAAATGAGTGGAGAAATGCATCGATCCCGATCCACCTATGACCGCCATGTTTCCCTAACCAGCATGTCTGAGTGCATGTCCAACAGTTCCTCCGCGGAGAACTTGACCGATAACAACAGGATTTGAATAGATATTGGGGACTTGCGCGTGATCTAAATTATAGTGAGGAAAACTTATGCGGCAACGACATCGCTTTCTCTTCCCTCACTTTTCATGGCAAGACTAACTCAATACGACTGGAAATGAGGATGGACTCAGTGGCTTGGGTATTCGTTGCCTCCCCTCACAAGGCCACAAAGGTGCCCGTCCCTAAACCGGCACGAACAAAACTCGCTCACGCGAACGTACAGGCGAGACTTGTCACAACAGTCACGAAATCGCCAAATGGCAACGCTCCAAGTCACGCTATTTAGGGAGCTTCAATAGTTGAAACATTATCAAATTTATTTTATTTTGACTCCACTGTGAAAAACTCGGCGACCTCGAAAATCCTACTTGGGCAGTCAGCTTGGTCTATCAGATTTGGATTCCATATGTTGCAATAGACTGGACAGTTAACTTGACCAAAAGGTCATTAAACTCACGACTCCTGGTGGGACCTCGTAGCTTGGGTGGCTAGTGCGTTAGCTAGACTGAAACCTTCCACTTCCAGTTGTGGGTTCGAATCCTACCGAGGTCGCCGAGTTCTTCGCACTTGGGTCAAAACAAACTATTCAAAATCTGCTAAAACACCTTTTATGTACATCAAATTGACAGTTAAAAGTCTCATGAAATGGGCCTCTCTTTCTCGTACCACGTACAGGCTGGTTCTTCATCCGACACTAACAAGACTTCACTCGGATGCCTGCGCAACACCGTGACGTCTTTCTTAGGCCTGAAGTAACAACGGCGCCCACTCCAAGGCCTCATGTGGGCTCTGGTTACCTGGCCTCAAACAGCATGTGCAAACTGTTACCGTTTTTAGTAACGTCTGCATCGATACACTTTGCGTACAGCATCACCACCAAGAATGTTCGAGGAGGCAGAGAACTCGGGATATGCGTGCACGCCGCAGAGGTTTCAAAAAGACAGACATACAGGGGCCAAGATCCATGTTAAGACATGGAGGCCGGACGTCCACAGTCGGATAGCAGAAGACGAACAGTCGTGGTGCCGTGTACTCTGGATCTGTTAAGTCGTCCTGTACACAAAAATCAATGAATCTCTTAGCCTTCCCCACCTAATGAGGAAACGAGGACCAGAAGCTCAGACATTCCAGGTTATTTAACGGTTCCCTGGGAAAAGCCTTCACTGTTCCTGTGGATACAAAATCTGAGAGAATAAAGGGGACGAACTGTCAATATTCAGAAAAAATTATTGCACAATTGTTACAAAGGTTGCTCTAGGTGCTCCTCGTTTATAGAGGATTAGTATTCAAGAAAAAAGCAGAAACTGCTCAAGAAATATGCTTGTTTTTAACTTTCAAACAAAGTTCTGCTATCAGGTAAAAGAAATCAAAGTCTATTTTCGGTCGTCTATTCTACCAGTGCTAGGATAGAAAACATTTTCTGCTCGCAGGCAAAACGGCACATGTCTGTGATGTGCAGTACTGGAGCGTGGTTTTACGCACCAAACGCATTTCCAACTCTCGATGTGAAATCGGTAAATTTAACGGACTCGGTTTGCTGCACGGAGAGTGAAAACTCCACAAATAGTGCACTACTTTTATGTGCCAGCCGCCATCGAAAAAGCCGAGATCCGACAGCAGTTATAAAAATTAAAAGTCTATCTGGCACGCCTCAGCTCATATCAGGTTCCTAGGTCAGGCTGAAGAGCTCAAGAATACTGTATGCTGTGTGCATGATCATTTAATAGTGCCTCTTTTAATAGCGTCTATGAGAGATCGATTCAAGTGCATACGACACGACACGCGAGATGGGTGTGTCTTTCAATATCAGTTCTAAAAATGGAGAAATTGTGGAGGAGATCTTGTGTGGGTGTTTGGTAAAAAGCATAAAAAACAAAAAAGACATTCAGGTCGGAAATATGCTTAAAATAAGTTGAAATGTGAACCCAAACGTTTGTGTCTTGGAAAGAGTTTTTAATCAGTTCACACTTTTTCGTCTAGCAGGGAAATTAGACTCAGCATCCGCATGTTCACTGTATCAGTTCAACTCCGGAAGGCACCCTTGGCGATGGAGTGAATCTATTTTTCGTTATATAACTCGAGCAAGGGTTTATAGATCTGGCTAGCCTTTGGATTTGACCACTGTTGCATCCAAATAACTATACTGGCTAAAAGAATGGATATCTGTATGCAGCTTTCGATGAAATATAATGAAATTTATAAGTGAATCGAAAATCAATGAGAAAAATTCATGCTAGTAAAGCAGTCTTTTTTACAAAGTATAATTTTTGCAGGCGACCGAGAAGAAGTTCGTTCAAAAGCCAGCATTCTGAAGCAACTGATTTATTATGGGATCATGATGTACTCGAGTAATCGTTCCGAGTCGAAAACGCATCTCAGGATTTCGGTTAACATTCCGTGAGTTAGCACACCTAATGCATGCCCTTTATATCAGCTTGCTGTTAACAATATTTAAAGATCGCTTTAAGTGATCTGCCCTTTAAGTAAGCTCCCTGACGAAGCTCACACAAGGCTTTCAGTGTTTCAGTAGATCGAAAACGAAAATCAAAACCGCAAATAAGTCCGATGAAAAGTTATGGAATAAAAATGTGATCAAGCATGGATAAAGGGGAATACGAGTGTACACAGAAGCTTCAGGTGTGTTCTACTCATCATCACAAATGCAGAATTTCAGTATTTCCTGTAAGGTGTATCGATGGAAAAAATGTCCACCCATCGCGTATGGAAGATACTGCAAATGAAATGGAAGATTTAATGAATAAACGTTGCGTAGTGTCAATGACATCTGGCAATTTATAAGCGAAGACACATTACTAGCGTTGAACTGTCAGGTAAACGGAAGATACCGTCAAAGTAAACGCTGCTATCAGATCTGGACTTCGACGAATGAACGAAAATGGTCGAGCAGTGACATTCGAAAGCACACCTCTCAGCTCTGAAAGTTGGCTACCAATCAAATCCGACTATAAACAATTTAGATTTAGTAGTGAAATACCGGTAAGTTAGACTAATTAAATTCTTCCTGTTTGGGTAATGAAAGAAGACGCTACCAAAATCACTGAAGTCCATTCACATCGTCTTCACGGGCGTAGCCCGTTATTTTCTGGCCCTTATCCTTAGCTCTTCAACTGCTTTTGTCTTAGTCACACCAACCGGACACTGGTCCAAAGTATTTTCGTCTAATTCGGCCCAACTTCGGTCGAGTTCTGTATCCAGCTGTCGTAGTCATGAATATATATGACGTTCCTTGCCCAACAGCTTGAGTCATTATTGGCCCCTCTCGCACTCTAACTAGTTGCATTGTTTTTTTTGGGCAGTAATTATCGGCCTACTTCTATGTGGAACAGCTTTTCCCACCAACCTCTCCGGTGTTCGCGGCTTTGTACGCAGGGAAATCTCCATCTGATGGTGTAGCAATCGGTCAGTTTAGTCTTGTTACGTGAATGCGTTTCGAATGCTGTGTATTAGCCTTTTCTGGTGTTCATGAAATGAGCACACTTTGGTCTCGAGGCATTAGACTGTAGGACGGTTGTAAAAATCTGACTGCTTTCTACTGCTGCTGACGGATACAGAGATGAATATAGTGGTAGGGGGGCGCTCTACGAAGACGGCTCCGTATGTCGGCCTAGCTGCCAGTCACTTGACATGCCCAATAGCGGTGGATGGTAGGGCAGATTTCAATGAAGGCTAGCTGTGAAATAAACAGGCTTTCCATTCAGCCGATTAATCAGTCACGTACCAGCAGTGATATTGTCATCATGAAACCGAGGACCGGCACGCTCACTCCAGTATCGCAAGGCCTGGTGAAAACACTGTGGCACAGCGACCGTAAACCGCCACTGAATAAGTCTGCTTGTCATCACAGCCTTGTGGGTAGGCTCTTTTACCTAAACCCTGGAGGAGACGATCCGGAAAAAAACAATCTGAGCGACTGTGGGAGGCCAGCCTGCACTCAGACTTCCCAAGAAATCTCACGAGAAATTATTCGACCCAAGTATCATGGTACATGCTACGGTGTCTGTAGGAACTTACACGCTTCACAACCCAGGACCAATGATATGGACAAGTAGTATGTAAGCTAGACTGCTTCTTCGAGAAGAGACACTTGATAATGGATGTCCTAATGTGCCAACGCTCCTCGACTATGGCATCCAACGTCCGAAGACATGTTTTCTTAATCAGTAGAAGGTGGATGTCTGTTATATGTCTCGGTTCAAGTCACCGACTCAGACTATTGGGATCTCAAAATGCGCACAGCCAACTCCCGCCTCATATGTCAGCAGCCATGCGACTCCTCAGGTAGACGGGCTGTGACGATGATCCTCTCGCAAAAGGCTAACCCGCATTGCCCTCGTGAGAACCAACCATTAACCAGTTACTGTATGTGCATCAGAGGGTGGTCTCTGTCGTCTCTGTGCACAGATAAGCATCAACCAGATGATGGAGAAGGCCTTGTACTCACAGTTGCATGAACTGCCTAGGGGACCCCCTAATTGTGATCTGCTGATTGGTGCGGACGACCGAAATGTCTCTCCAAGGAACCACCTCATTGACTGCATCGGGTTGATTATCAAAGCGACAGATGGCGAGGAGACGTCGAGCCCCTCTGACCAGAACTGGTTGTTTTCCATTAACGCTTTCTCCAGCATCGTCGTAGACATATACTGGCCTGCTATTCTAACAGTGGTGGTGCAGCCAGCCAGACTGACTGACTACATTCTAATCAGTTAGCATTTTCGTACTTGAGTGCATGATAGCAGGCTGAGGTGTGGTGCCAACACTGGCGACACCCGTGGGTCAGGAAACCTTCCCACGCACACATGCCTGAAAGTTCACCTTTTACTTTGTCTAAGGTGTGCCTTGGTGTCGCAGACTGGTGACAGCCCAACACGGCTGACACTCCGAACACAGAGTAAAAGGTAAAGGCGGCAGGAAATGATCATTACCGAAATCCTCCATATGAGTGGGGCAGTTGTGAGAATTTCAGGATTCACCTAACGGCGCCGAAATAATTAGGCCAGTCCTATGGAGGATTCCCTCGCCAACCTTGGGAGGTGAAGGAACAGTCGACCTCGGATGATCCCAAATACTACTGGACAGAGAGTGACCATCGCTATGGAGCTGGGCTCGAAGACCTGCAGCATTTGACAACTCTAAAAACTTATTCACCAAGCAAATGCTGCCATCTTGCCAATGAGTGGCTCTGTTTACGATGAGGAAAGTGGATTTATGTTTGACAACTTGGTCGATGGCGATCGCTGGTGTAAGCCATTTGAGGACCTTCTGAACATTGGTGTCAACCCCATCATTCCATGTCTCTCCTTCGCAGCGCTATTTTATCCCCCCCCCTACCAGCACGCGCAGTGTTCTTGGACCATCCGAATCACTGGTCAAGCCAAGTAGAGAGCATATTATGCATATTTTGCTTCATAAGTCTCACCGGGGTATTACTGCTAGTACAACAACAAATTCCATCCAAAAGACTCATGACGTTGACGATTTGACTGAAACAGAAGCGTGTAGAAAGTGGTTTTTCTGCTTCAGAACTGGGAAATTTTGCCTGCAGGAGTGGCCAAGGATGAAACGACCAAAAGGACTCAATCCAGAGAAACTTAATGATCTTATTCGAACTACTCCCTTCATTACGACTATAGAACTTAGCGAACAGTGGAATGATCGCCATTCGAATGTCTTGCAAAAGTTGAAAAGGACTGGAATGTGTCACTGTCTGGAAAGTGAGATCTTGAAAACCTGTCGGACGAGAACGGCCAACAGCGTGTAAGTTATTGCGAGTCATTGATTACGCGACATCTCGAAGGTCCACTTTCGAACAGGGTTGTTATTGATGGCAGAAAATGTATCCGTCAGCAGAACGATTAGCATCATCATCATCATCATCATCATCATCATCATCATCATCATCATCATCATCATCATCATCATCATCATCATCATCATCATCATCATCATCATCATCATCATCATCATCATCATCATCATCATCATCATCATCATCATCATCATCATCATCATCATCATCTTCGTCGTCGTCATCGTTGTCTTCGTCGTCGTCAGTGGATCAGTCGTGAAGACCAACCAGCCCGTGAACAAAGGGGAGACCTTCATCCCAAAATGATCATGCGGAGTGTGTGGTTGGACATCTAGGTAGTGGCCCACTATGAGCTGTTGGATTCCCATTCAGACAGCCAACGCTGATGTGTATTGCCAGAAGCTGAGCTCGTCTTTGCGCAAACGAGGGCGATAATTCTCCATTATGTGAATGCCCGTCCCTCCATCCCTCTCTCCACCACTGCAATAATCACTAACGATGTATGAGAATAAGTCAACTAAGGAATATACTGCTCCCACCTTATTATTTTGAGCATGCTCTTTGGATTATGATTTATTCGGAAGTTTAGGAAACCATTTTATTGGACTAAGCTGAACATCGAGGAAGGAGTTTGAATATATGTTGGCTTTTCTTTGCTCACCAAACCCTGGGCTGTTTTGAAAACAAGGCAATGACAAGCTAACCGGATGTTGGTATAATGCTAAAACAAAATGCCAGAAGGGCGCTTTTTAGTCAGTGCATGTCTACGGGTGGTAATTTTTAATTTTCAGTGTTCATACTAAAAGCCAAGGTAACTTTAGTTCCGACATAACGATACTAATAACAGGGGTCCGAAGATGGCGACATCCCGGCTAATCTACAAGTCCTATGTCGAAATCCTTGCTCTATGAGGTAATCGTGCAAGCGTGGGTGGGTGAAATCTTTCCTTATCGCTGGAACTTGGTCGCGGATGCGCCCATCTTCAAAAATGAAAATAAGACAAATTGCGAGAATTACAGCGGCGTATGTCTTAATAATATTGACGCGCAGGTCCTTGAAATCGTCATTCTCAGACGGCTTCCAATAGTGGTTGACTGTAGGGCGAGAACTAACTCAGTCCGCTTCCCGACTTGATGTCTTTGCATCGGCCAGACATCTACACTGCAGCGCATGCTTGGCTGCCAGCGAACGACGGTTCCCCGCTTTGATGACTTCGCCGCAGCGTTTTATTTCGTTCATCATGATTACCTCTGGTAGGTAGTGGAACCAAACGGTATAGCGATAAAAATCATCGTTGTGATCAGGGCCTGCTATCGCTCCATCATTGCGCCTGTTTCGGTCAGTAACAGTCTTTTCCCGTCGTTCACTATTAAGTCTGATATGCAAAATTTTGCATTCTATTGCCTGTCCTATGTAACTATGATATTAACTGGATTTTGGGGAGGGATATAAGCAGTTTCGACAATGTTGAATATGCACTCAGGTGTCGTCTGACTGATCTCAACTACGCTGACGATATGGCCCTGCTGCCGCCAAGCTCTGGTAGCTGGGATGGTTAAATCAGTCTGTTGATCCATAAACACCGGGAAGCACACTGTGTTTTCGAGTTGCATCCCTGACCAGGAGAAGCCATTTCGCGGGATCAGTGGATGTCAGCTTGAAGAATTGGACAATTTAAATACCTAGGAGCGAGGCCACTGCGCAGTGGACATAGTGAGAATGACATCGTCTCCGGAATTGGTGCTGCTCGCGTTGACTTTACTATCCTTATAAAGTGTTTATGGGCCAACCCGATATCCACATCACCAGAAAGAGGTGCATGTTCCTAACATCGGTCCGATCGATTTTCTTATGCGGATGTAAATCTTGAGTTGCGCTTGTGAAGTATGAACGAAAGCCGGAGGTGTTTGACCACCGTGGCTCGAGGACCGTTCTTCGAGTGAAGCGCTAAGACTTCATCCCAAATGAGACAGTCCGTCTCCGCTGTAACAACATCGCAGTGATAACTCCGAACATCCAAGAAGATGACTGTTGTGGTTTGAACGCATCCTACGTCATCTTCCAACCCATGAGTTCAGAGTTGCTGCCTTTAATCCGGCACTGTTGCCCACCTGGAATCGTCGAAATGGAGGTCAACTCGAAATATGATTCGGTACAGTTCACCAGGACGTGGAGGCGGTTTTTGGACCTTCTGTATTTGGTCTCTGTCACGGAAGAAGAGAATGGGTCGAGCTATCTGGATCCATTGCCGCAGATCGCCACGTGTGGATAGGTAAAATTCGCGGCATCCTCGAAGCCGGCTTGATCAGGCATGATCGTAACCATGTCGAGGTACTATTTAGGATGCAACGGTCCTAGTCGTCCTGTCCTGGGTCTATGTAACATGACCTCCACACACTATTGCGTGGGGGATCTTCAAAATGTGACCGTCGATGTCGAATAATACGATGTTTTGGCCTCGCAAATTAAGTTTTAAATGAGCTATTCTGACATCGATCGGGACTGCCTACTGCTGTTGCTACAATGATTCGTCTTTATGAAAGTTTTATTAAGCACTCCGACCCCCTGCCCGAATGGGGGCATCGTTACAGTAATTGTCAACTGGATAGTTGGATAAGTGTGCTAACGCTAGATCTAAAAAGGTGCTGGATAAACGGTTTGTGATTTCCGGTAGTGGTACATCAAACGAGCAAAGATCGCTGAGTGTCTAGCTAACGCGCACAAGGCATAGACTGCACAGAATTTTTGCTCAGTTGATACAACGCCAAACGTATCCATGTACCTCTTGGGTACATCTGTCTATTTTCTTCACCTCTTTGCATGCCACTGTATGTCTACCAAGTACCTCCTTGTACTGTTTTGTTTTGTTTTGCTTTGCCGATGCTCTTCTATGGAAATGGAAAGATTTTGCGGTCAACTCTGCCGCTACTTCCCCTCGTACTTTGAGAAGAGGAAAATCTGTGCCGTGATATTTGACTCCAGTGAGTTTTGTAGGACCTGGATTCGCAGGTGGCACTGGCATCGTATCAAGAGCTAGCATCGCTTATGTTGACATAGTGGCTGGCCTCTGAGCCGTTTTCCGCAAACTACCGACCACTCCCATTTGTGCAGGTCAGTAACTTCATTACTTCCAGGCTTCCTACCCGCATAGCCTTCCTGATATTCTGGCCTCTGAGCCGTTTTCCGAAAACTATCCACCAATCCCATACTTGCAGTCGGCATGTTCATCATGGCAGGGGAGGCTATAAGGAAGACACTAGTGTTGGGCTTTTGTTTCTACACTAGGAGCACAAGGGCAATTTTGCAAGCAGATGCCAACTTTTTCTGCGGCACGCCGTGTACGTAGGAGCGAATGCTTTGCCTACGCGACCAGGCAGACTGGCGTTCGCCTGGAGCCAGCTGGCGGAGACCAAACTATCGATCAGCATCAGGGCTATTGTGTTCATCCTTCTGCCCTTCCACCGGCCGTCGGCGCAAAATTCGGCCCCGTTTTGTCAGCGTCGTCAGCGTTCACACCTCATGGCGTGTCCCGCGCTCGAGAAATCTCATGAATGAGTAATTAGCATGGCGTAGAGGTGAGCATGATCCATGCAGACTACTTAACTGAAATTGCGGTAAGCAGAACGCCCCATTGTCCGTCTAGATGGTGGTTATCTTCCCAGACTTGGTTTAATTAGCGGAAAAGGAGTGTGAATGAGCGAAATTAATTTAGACACCAGTTTGAGTGCACAGATTAACCCTTTCTATCCTTCAATATTTGTCCTGAGTAAATGGCTTGTCTGATTGACAGGAATCTATAGTATGCCATATTTGTGGGGGGTAGGGGTGTCCGGTTTTGGATCCACGTGATCGTCGTAGTAGGTCGCTCACTTGCCTACAGGTGTAGACTAAGTCTAGCGTCAACCATCTGGCACCCAACTCTCGCCTGTGACCAATCAAAAATAGGCTCTGCCTAGCGGCAACACCCAGGCAACAGTCTCGACCGGCGGCCTAAGCCACGTGAGGGTATCCGTGCGTGCATCTCCGTACACGGTAATTCGGCTCCGCTCCCATCATTGATAGCCGGATGGATCACGGCTTCTGCTTCTCTAAGATGAGGCTCCGTCTGCAACCCCTCAGGAGGCCACAAACCCTCAGCAAGCTACTGACCGTCCCCTTAGTTCTCTCTCTCTCTCTCTCTCACCTATTCTCCGCTCCTCTCCACACTACGCCACACTCTCTCTACCCCCTGCTCTACTCTCTTGCTCCACGGCCGAAAGTCCCACGGATCGCCGCATCGCCACCTCCAAGATGAAGCCTCGTGTGCAACCCTGCAGGATGACACCTGATAAGTAACCCCCCCGCAGGTAAGCGAACATTGTTCTATTGCCTTTGCTTCTTGTTTGCTCTTGCTTGCCTGCTTTTTTGTCTGCTTGCTTGTGTTTGTCCTTGTCGTAAGCTAAACGCCGTTCTGTTGGAGTTGTCTGTTCACCGCTTATATATTTCAACAACCAGTTGGCCTAGAGAGGAACGGAAAATCCTGCTTCCCGTTCCTTTAATCTTCCCCTCCCCCACTCAAAAGTCCTATACGGAGAGCCACAGCAACCACGTAGGCGGCCCAGGCCAGCTCGGGTCGTTCTTCCACTAAACAAATGTCGTGGCCCATAGCGGAGTGCCTCAGCCGTTTGGGATAACCGAGCAGCTCTATTTAGAGACAGCACCACTGCTCACTCCCGCGAGGGGGAAGGGGCTAGAAAAGGTGCCCTGAACAAATTCTGGGGATCCACGCCCTCTATGCGCTGACCGTGGCCCGCAGGCGCAAAACGCACGGTCGAAACAATCAAATCCAAAACAACGCTCTCTCTTCCCCCTCCTCCTCTCCACCGTCCCACTAGCCAGACTAGCGGGGTGAGTCCGCTCACTCTGGCAGACTGGAATGCTCGTTCCATTTTAGACAATCCGAGGAGCAACCGATCGGGACGGAGGACGGCGCTAGGGACTGGGGAACTGGCGCGCTACAAGGTGGACATCGCTGTACTCAGTGAGACCCGCTTCTCTGAATAAGGCCAACTGGAAGAAGTGGGTGTCGGCTACGCCTTTTTTTGGAGTGGTCGACCCAAGGCAGAGCGACGGGACGCGGGTGTCGCCTTTGTCATCCGGAATTACATCGTGAGACGACTGTCGCAGGGCATCAACGATCGTCTGATGGGCCTCCGATTGCCCCTCGCCACCATCGTTAGCGTCTACGCTCCACTGATGACCAGCCCTGACGAGGCGAGGGACACATACTATGGGGACCTACACGTCCTCCTGACAACTGTGCCGAAGGCGGATAAGCTGACTGTCCTTGGTGACTTCAACGCCAGCGTCGGCACAGACCATGCTGTCTGGAGAGGAGTGCTCGGCCCCGTAGTCTCCATGGCTCCTCCTATGAACCTGCGCAGAACACCGGCTCATCATAACCAACGTCTTCTTCTGCCACCCGATGCGAGAGAAGGCCATATGGATGCATCCTCCGTCACGTCATTGGCACCTACTGGACTATGTCCTCGTCCGGAGGCGAGACCAACGGGACGTGCTAGTGACAAGAGCGATTCCAGGTGCCGACGGGTGGACCGACCATCGCCTTGTCATCTCGAAGATGCGTATTCGCCTACAGCCTCGAAGGTGACTTCAAGGTAAGCGAACCCCAGGTAAGCCGAATATTGTTTTGTTTTCTTTGCCTGTTCACCATCCCCATTTCAGCAACGAACTAGCTCAACGGCTAGACAACCCTCCAGTCGCTGCC